>JAODAL010058801.1:0-21881 GCA_025379985.1 Phyllomedusa bahiana | reverse complement strand
TCCTAGTATTCATACCGGGGGATATGTATCCTTTAGGGGGAGCTATTATCACTATGGGGGGTTTATTAAACCTATGGGGGGCCCAAATTTTTCACTACTAGGGGGCCAGTATTTCACATACTAGGGGGGCAGAATGTACATACTGGGGGCGCTATTACATTACTACTGGGGGAGCTAAATATCAACTACTACTGGGGCAGCGATATATCACTACTACTGGGGCAGCTATAATCACTACTACTGGGGGCAGCTATTATCATACTACTGGGGGCAGCTATATATATCATTACTACTGGGGCAGCTATGTATCACTATCACTCCTGGGGTAGCTATGTATCACTACTGGGGGATCTATGTATCACTACATACTGGGGAGCTATGTATCAACTACTGGGGCAGCTTATTATCACTATCACTATTGGGGGCAGCTATGTATCCTACTGGGGGCAGCTATGTATCACTACACTACTGGGGGTCAGCTATGTATCACTACTGGGGGCAGCTATGTTCACTATCACTACTGGGGGCAGCTATGTATCACTATCAGATCTGGGGCAGCTTGTATCACTATCACTATTGGGGGCAGCTTGTATCACTACTGGGGGCAGCTATGTACCTGGCTATATCACTATCACTATGGGGGCAGCTGTGTATCACTATCACTATTGGGGGCAGCTGTGTATCACTACTGGGGCAGCTATGTATCACTACTGGCGTAGTATCACTACTGGGGGCAGCTATGGATCACTATCCCTACTGGGGGGCTATATTTATTTGTTACAGGGGGCATATATCTCTATAATGACAGAGCTGATTACATATGTATATTATATACATGTATAATGCTGACCCACAGAGCTGATCAATATTACTGCAGACTGATTATCAGCTCTGTGGGTCAGCATTATTAATATAATAGTGACCCACAGAGCTGACAATCAGTCTCCAGTTATAAAATACTGGTTACCCCATACGATACCCCTAAATGACACAGTATACACTTTATTGGGGTTTTTTTTGGGTGTGATTCTAAACATCAAACCCCGCCCCTAATAACCCCGCCCCTAATAGCCACACACCCCAATAAACTCCCAGAACACCCCCCCCCCCCCCCCTCACTGGGCTGTGGAGAAATTGTCGTGCATCAAACCGGTCAATGGTAGAAAAAAAGGTTGGGGACCGCTGTTGTAGAGTATAGTTTCAGGATGGAGGTTCACTATAAATGTCAATTATGTGGTTTCTAAGAAGTAGCTATACTTTACAGTTGTAATGCTTCTTTTCCTATAATTGCTTCCTTACATGACAATCCCTTGACAGCCTCAGTGGTACATAGCCAGATGTTCATGTGGTGTAGAATAGATTATAACAGCACATATTGTTATACTACTTACAGCTTCTAGTTTCCTCAGGCTATGCTGCACCGTATACGGTTTGCTGGTGTAGCACTGCTGAAGGTAGACTTTATCATCAAATGGTGTCATCATAGCAAAACCTCCATCCTCAGGTCTTTCCTCCTGTTGACAGCGGAAAAGCAAATCACTTTACTGGTCTATTGGATTATGTTCTAAAATGCCACAATAAAGCAAAAAATAGCAATAGCTTTCAAGCAGCAAACAAGAGTAGGCTGTAGGCATAAGGAGTTAATGCTATAAAGAATTAAAAGGTGTAAAAATGAATGTTTATTGTGCCTTTTGATTAAAAATTAAACTTTTTTTTAAAGGCCCTTAAAAAGCAATATATGATTAAATTTTCAAAAAAAAAAATGGTGTGAATGGGTAAAAGGGTCTGAAAAAATTTATGGGGTTTTTTCAAAGGTTTAAAGGGTGTGCAAAAATTTCTGTGGTTCTATATGGGGTTTTCAATAGTTAGTAAAATTTCCACTGCCAAAAACCCCTTATTTTTATCACATAAACAGAAAAACTTTAGAAGGTAAATATAAGGGTTTCCCCTTTGTTAAATTAAAACTCAAAAAAGTTTTAAATATGAAGTAAAACAGGAGGATGATTTTGGTTTTTTTTTTTTTTTCCCCCCCAAAAGTTTTCGAAAATTTAAGCATCTGAATTTTTTTTTTTTAATTTTTTAAAAACGAGGGAAAAGAAGCTGTCCTTTTACTTAATATTCCCAACACAGTGATAGCTTGGTTCACCATCCTTTTCACTTTCTCCCGGGTGTCTTTATGTGGTCCCCTTCTTGGTCTTTTGTCAAAAAACCCATAGGCACATCACGTGTTCTATTTTCTTTCCAAAATGGGCCCCAAAGGGTTGTTGTGGTTTACAAAAGGTGAGCATATACTGACTTTTTCCTCTTATATACAACTTGTTTTCTTGTAGAGTTTTTCTAGATTTTCCTCCCTTCACTACTAAAAAACGGTAACGTGGGGTTATAGTTTCTCAGGGGGGGAAAAAAGTTTTTGTCAGCCCCAAAATTGTGCAAGTTCTCCATTTAAAAAAGGGAAAAGAGGCCTGAAATTGACATCATGGTAGACCTCACTAGGAGGGGACAAAATGAGAAAAAAAAAATCCGAAATCACATTTTTCTGATCTGGAAAAAAATTTATTTGAAAATTAGGGTTTAAAAAATAAGTATTTTGGTCCGGGGTCTCACGGGACCTGTAAATTCTTCTTAAGAGGCCCCTCTGTCCCCCACTCTTTTCCCTGTATTTAAGGCCCCCTTTTTTTGAACTTGTTTTTCAGTAAAAAAGACCCCTGCCCAAAACCTTCAAACCCACACTCCAAAAACTCCCCCTATGGGGGAAGCCCAAAGAGCGGTAAAAGGACGTGAGATTGGAGTGCAAACTGCTTCCATCAGCCGGGGTTTTAAAGATAAAAACGTGGGGGGTCTTTCAGCACGCGTGATCCAAGCACCCCGCCAGAGAACAAAAGGAGTGGCTTATAAAAAAATCATTTCAAGGTCCTGGAGTGGCCTAGCCGGTCTCCAGTTTAAAACGATAAAAAACCTTTGGGGGGTTTTAAAAAACCCGGGGTTCCCCAGCGCCCAGACCCAAAACATAAAGCTCTAGAGGAGATCTGATGGAAAAAAGGGGCCCAACATACAACAACAGTTTTGTAAAAAACCCTTTAAAAGCTTTCGAAAAGTTTGACCTGGTCATTGCCAACAAAGGATATATAAAAAAAAAGTATAAAGATAAAACTTTTTTTTATTGACCATAATACTTATTTTCCCACCAAAATTTTGGAAAATTTAAAATTTTTTCCAAATCGAAATGGGGGTTTTTTGGATTTTTTTCATTTTGTCTCTAATAGTTGAGGTTACCTATGATGTAAATTTTAAAGGCCCTCTCACCTTTTTAAGTGGGAAAACTTGCACAATTGGTGGTAAATAAATATTTTTTCCCCCAAACGGGTAAATTTTAAACTTCAAACCTCTGAAAATTGGAATCCCAAAAAATTTGTAAAAAAAAATTTTTTAAAAAAAAGTTACCCAAAAAAACCCTTTGTTCTTTGTGAAAAAATACAAACTTGGTCAACTGTGACACCGTCAGAAAAGAAAAAATCAATTTTAAGGGTTTTAAAAAACCAGAATTGCCGGAAAAGTCGGCCTTTTTAAACCATTTTTTCAAAAAATTTACAATTATTTTGGGGGTTAATCAATACTTATTTGTAGAAACCACACCCTTTAATAACCCAAAAGGGAATTTTAAATTTGCGGGTTATTAATAATAAATGTAGACATTTCCTAATTTTGATGGGGACTGGCAAAAATTTAAGTCGTTGCATTATCAAGGAGAATAAGCTATGACTTTATGATCATTTTAAAGCTAGCAGCATACATTGCTCCTACTTTTTATCAGATTTCCTATAACATTTGGCCATTTTAAGGGGAATGATGTTGATGTGCTCCTTTGTTTCTGTGACCATAACCGGATCTTTGGACTTCTCCATTTAAAGAGGAGGGAAACTTCATGAAGTAAGAGGAGACCAAAGCATAAAACCATTTGCAAACATTTATACAGAGTCAAATCAAAGGGATTTTGACAATTTTATTTTAAAAACTTTGGCCCAAGGCTTTGTTTGAAGGAAGCTAGGTGCAAGGGGTTTGGGGTGGATAACCCAGGTGATGATAAGCTTTTCTGCATACATATCCCCCATTCGGTCGGGAAAAAGGGGAGGATTTTCAGAGATGCAAAAAAAGATGTTTTTGGGTTTAAACCCAAGGGTGGGCGGTTTTCTGAAAACTGTGAATTTTTTTAAATTTTGGCTGCAGGGGTTGAAATGTAATGTGTTTAGAAAAAAGGCACTTTATAAATTAAATTGAGGGGGAAACTGGGGGAGCACCCGTGCCATGATGAGGGGAGATGAACGTGGTTCGGGCGGCAGTGTGCAAAAAAGATTGACAAAACAACAGAAAGCGCTTTTCACCAAAACTAAGCAGGGGGCTTTTCAGCTTTGGGGTTTAAAAAAAACAGTTCATTAAACCCCTTTAATGTGTACAAGGCTCTGAAGTAGATGGTCCAAATACAAAAATATCCCATATTTTCAATGATCCAAACATATGGATGGAAGTAAGGGTTCAAACAGTGTCTATGAGGGGCACATTTTGTTACTGAATTGCGCTGCAATACGCCTGAAATACACCCCGCAACTATGGTAATTCATAGCTTAGATTGAGAGCTATGATTACCTGCCATTTTCCCCGTTGCGTTTTTAAACACGGGAGAAAAAAGTGACTAAAACAAGAAAAATGGCAGCTGGACAGAGCTTTTTTTAGAGTGCGTCCCGCAATACGCCATGTAAACTTAAAAAATTTTTGGTTTATGCAACGTAATTGTGGGGCGTTTTTTTTGGTTTTTTACTGCGCTGCAAAAGGGCCCGGAAAGTCCCTCGCAATTAGGGTTAATTTAAATTTTGACCCTCGTTTGGAAATAAAAGGCCCCTCCCCTCCCCGGCTTTAGAATTTTCCAACGGGCGTATTGTGGCTTTGTGCATTATGTGGGAATATGCTTGGGAAAAAAAAAAAAGGGGGTTTGTTCCAACCGTTTTGCCAATCCGTTTTTTGGAAATCTGTTTTGCGAAAGCAAAGGGATCCGCAAACGGATCTAAAAAAATTTTGTCAGTGTGAAAAAAACATTCCCTTTAAATTGGCAAAAAAAACGTTTTGGTTCTCCAGGAGATCCCCTTAAAATTTTGGGGGCTCTCCTGCCGGCTTTTGGATCCGCTTTAAAAATTGGGACATTTAAAATTTCTTTTTGCTTTTTTCCCCGGGAAATAATGAGTCCGCTTTGGCACCTGTCCCAAAAGGCTCCACACTGTGGGTATTTATTGCTGTTCCCTTTGGTTCCTAAAAGCGATCCAAAAAGCGCATTGCACAGGGGATGTTTTCGGAGGTGAGCGGCTGCGGGGGGCGGGATGCAGGATCGGCGGGTGAGGTGGCGGGTTTGGGGGAAGGGGGAGCGTGGCTGCGGGGGGGCAGGAGTATGAATGGGGGGGAAAAGGGGGAGGGAGGGGGAAAAAAAATCCAAAAAAAATCGGCTTTTGCGTTTTGGGGAGCCCCTTTTTCGGATGCTTTTTCAGTGCAAAAAAAATGTCATGTAAACAACCCCCTTCCCCCTAACAAGCGCTAGAAAACAAAACGAAAACAGAACTGTCTTGTCTAAGCACTGGGCTTTAAACCCTGTAGTTTCTTAAATACAAACTTGTAGCTTCCAGCCATGGGGGACCCTTCTTTAACCCCCTGTGTGTAGTCTCACAGGCCTTTTTGCTTTGCCCTGAGAAAGCACACACCTACCCCAGCTGACTAGTGATTTTTTTAAAATTGTCCAGGAAAAAGTCGGGCCCTTGGGAAACATGGGGAGCAGTCCCCAAACACAACATTTTAAATTATGGGGAAAATGGCAAAACAAATTTGTAATGGGAGCCCCCATTTCCACACTCAGCACTCAATTTTGAAAAAAAATTGTTTGATGAAAATGGGCCCACCCCCAGGGGGTTGTCGGGTCTTCACTCACCAAAGAATTCCAAAAACCATGGAAGAATGGACGCCCGCTTCTTCCTTTAAAATGGGAAAATTTTTTAATTAAGTGAGAAGCAAACAAAAAGGGCCCTTTTCAGTCCAAAAAACGGGGCCCTTTTCAAGGGCTGTTTGGGAAAAAGGCCCACTTTTTTGGGGGCTGAAACGTTGAAACTTTATGTATGCTGCTCACTTTAAAAAGATGCTATTTTATGGAAAGGGAATGCTGACGTCCGGGCTTCTATGTTTATGGTACCCCCGGGAAAAATTTTCGTCCCGGGATCAGTTGTTTTTTAAGGGGTTTATGCTAACTTTTAAAATTGTGGAAAACTACACGGCAGCGGACGCCTAAAAAGGGCCCAGGTCCTTGGTGACAGGGTGAAGAACCTGGCTGGGTTAATCCCTTTCTTAGGGCACGAAAGGTGTTACCCTAACAGAAGAAATGGGGTTTACTGATTTTAAAAATTGTGTCGTATCCAAGGAAAAGTCCCTGAAATTTTTTCCTTTGATATTTCTTTGGAAAAAAATTTAAGCCTGCTCATTTTTTGTGGCCCCTGCTATTTTGAAAAAAAAGGGAAAGGGAAATTTGTGATTGTTTCTTTTTTTTTGAAATTAAATTTTTGTAAAATTTAAATTTTAAAGGGGTAAAAAAGAATTAATTAGGGTTTTTGGGGTTTCCCTTTCCACAAATCCCCCTGGGGGGTCACCCTGGGGGGGGCCCCCCACCCAAAGCAAGTTTTTAGGGCCTTTAAAAATTCTTTTTAAAATCCCGGGGGGGACGGCCTTTTTAGGTAAATTTCCAAATAACCCAAGGATTAAAAGGTTAAATTTTTTATTGAGTTTTTTTTTTCCCTTTGAGGCCAAAAGGTTTTACCCCCGGGGGGGAACCAAGGGGGCAAGGAGGTTGTTATTTTTTCTTCAAGGTTAAAACTAAAGCAAAAACATGTTTTTTTGGGGAAATAAAAACCCAATGGTTTCTGTAATTTTTGTTAAAAGATAATTAAATTGTTTGATTTTGGGTGAGTTGTCTGCCCCATGGGGGATGTAAACCTACCCCCTTGGCTAATTAGATAACAGTTTTTAATTTCAGTGAACCGTTAATAAAAACCCCTGTGTGCATTCAGAGCCCCTTTCAATTTCTTTTTTTAAGGCAAAAGTAAAATTTTTGCAAAATGTTTTTGGGAAAAAGTTTTCATGTTGAAAGAAATTTTTTTGGGTAGTGAAAAAAACCCCCTTTTTTTGGGGAAAAAAAGTAACCCCTTGATGGGGAAAAAAAATGAATAAAAAAATTTTAAAAAAATAAAATTTGTGAAAAAATTATTTTTTTAAACTATTTACCCACGAAACCAGTATAACCCGAAGAATCTTTTCCCCGGGTTATTTAGGGGGAAAAACATAAAAAAATCTATAAAAAACAAGAAAAAAAAATGCCAAAAACCCCTTTTTTTTCTTTTTTATGTTGCAAAACAAATTTTAAAAGGGGTCCCTCTAAACTGCTTTAAAAACAATTTTTAATTTCTTTGCTTTAAAACCAGCCTCGGATGGGAAATTTCAATTTAAAAAGAAATAGAAAAAAAATGTGCCTGCTGAAATACAGACAGTCAAAACCTGAATAAAACAGGTGGTCATTAAGGCCACTTCAGGCTTGATCATTAAAATATTAAAAAAAAAATCGGGGAAATGTGAGTCCCAATTCTAGAAATAAGCCCAGACTGTAATTTAAAAATTACGCGAAAAAAATTTTTTGTATACTTTTTTTCCTTATTGTTACTCCGTTTGTGTTGTTTTTCCCGGTTTTTTACACCAGGGGTTTAAACCGCACTTTTTCTTTTTTTTTTCCTTTTTAAGGAAGAAAAAGAAAAGACCCAGAAATTTAACATGTTATGTAACAAGATTATTCATCCCAAAAACACTTTTTTTACACAGTCTGCCACAGGGAGGGATTTTTCCCGGATTATTTGTTTAAGAAAAATGGGGGGACGGGAGTTTTCGGGAAAAAAATTTGCACAACCCTTTATCATCCATTAAGGGTAAAAGAGTGCTTCATCCTTCAGAAAAACATGGGGTTCTTAAACCAAACCCCCTTTAGTTAATAATTATTTTTACCTTTTGTTTTTACCCGGGCTTGCAAAATCCCTGTTTATTTTTTTTCTTTTTCGTATTTTGGCCTGTAGCGGTTCTTCTTTTCCCTTTTTTGGTATGCTGAAAATTAAAAGGGGAAATCTGCCCTGCGCGGAGGGAAAAATTTTCGGAATGGTTTTAAAAACTCTGTTGGGAGAGCTATTTGTCAAAAGGGGGAAAAAAAAAAAAAGGCCATTATCATATAATCCCCTACAGGTCCAGAATGTTTTTAGATACGTAATGTTACCTCACAAGTGGCTAACTCGGCCTTGCTAATAATCTATCATTTAAAAAGGACAAAAAAAGGGAAAAAAAGAAAAAAAAAAAAAAAAATGATTTTTATATTTGTCTAATACATCTATGATTTTAAAAAGGCAGAAATGGGAAGGTAGAGTCAGGAAAATGGAAAAGAAAAAACATTATACTTTGCCTAATATAATAATTGTTCCTTCAGTAGCTAGGGAATTTGGATGGTAAGATACAGGCTTATGACAGATTCCATTTCAATGTTGCTGCAGTCACTTGTATTCAGTAAATGTAGTACATGGATATTAAATAGCTTCTGTCTCATGCATCAAAACCATCTTAGGGCATGTTCACACGGCATAATTGGGCGCGCTTAATACGCGGCGGGAAGCGCTCCGCAATTACGGTAATCCATAGCTCTCATAGAGAACTATGGATTTCGCCTCGTCCCCCCGCACGTACAATCCGATCGTACTGTACGCGCGGGGGGATAAGCGACATGTCAATTATTTGCGGCGATTACGCGCCTCAAATAATGCATGTCAATGGGGCCGCCCGTGCCCCGGGAGTACATGCTGATCAGCGCGACTCCCAAAATATTACGCCGCATTTACGCTGTGTGAACATGCCCTTAGAAAAAAAGCAGTGTTGGTATCTAATGTAACTAATCACATTTCATTTACCAGTACCGTTTTCAAGATGAAAGTCAGGTTCTGATTGTTTATTAGAGACAACAATGCTGCTCCAAAACTATTTTGATCCATGAGATCCTGTGTGTCTGCTGAAAACTTGGAATTGCCAGCAGCCCTGCATTCTGCCATCAGTGCATATTGAGGCTTGAAGGGTTTGTCCATAAAAAACAAACCCCCATTTGTGTGGCAGATTATCTATTAGTGAAGGTTGAAGTGCATCAATGTTAAAGGGGTTGTCTCACTACATTGATTCATCTTCCCTCAGTCCTGTTTTCTTGGTTTCATTTTGAATTCAGGGGCGTGTTTACTGGCTTCCACTAGGCTGCAGTAGAAGCCAGGTCTGTAGATATAGAAACCAGTGCTGGCAGCCTATCAGGAGAGATTGCACAGGTCTGTAGCTATAGCGACCTGAGGAGCTGATGCAGCCCATACAAGAGGGGATATCTAGGAATAGGGAGGACACTGTTAATGGACATATATTGCAAAGAGACTTGTTTTTGCAAGATCTTTAACATAAAAAGCAATCTTTGTAGTGAGACAACCCCTTTAACTGAGCACTATCACACAGTACCCTATGACAGAACATGTAACGTATGGCCGCATTCAGTCCTTTAGAGCAAGTACCTTTTTACTCTGGATAATAGTGGAGAGTCACAAGTGAGAACATATTGACCAGGTTAAGCCCTTGAAGGAAGCGATTACAAAAACAATAATAATAACCACGTTATCACCTTGCACATCATCATCTATCCCAATGGCATTCAGTCCAAGCAAATGAAATTAGTATTATAAAAAGAACTTTCATTTATATGTTCATACAGTCAGTTCAAAAATACAAAGCTAAAATGGAAGTAACCATAGTGATGCATGGAAATCTGAAATCTGAGTATGCCCATTGGGAGTTCTCATAAAGACATCTTTCTCAGTTCCTGATAGTTTGCTGCAAAAACTGAGATCAAAGAGTCTCGCACGGTGAGGATTTAAAATACTGGTTTTAATGACTGACACTGTAGGTCCACTTTTCTTTACATTTACTACATGCTAGTTTTCCATACAACTAAAAGCAATAATAATATGTGAAAATAAGTGAAAACTTCCTTAAAGGGGTTTACTGCATTCACTGGTTTAAGATATGCCCTTAATGTTTGATCAGGGGAGAAGTCATCAGAACAAAACAGCTGTGATGTTCACAAGATATAGGTCCAGCAAAGCAGCTCGTCCATATGTCCTGCTGTGCTTGGTACTGCAGCTCAGCCCCATTTATTTTCTTCTAATGGTTTGTGGGGCTCTAAGAAGGCAGGCTAACTTTGATGGCTTATTCAAGGGAACGCCCTTAGAGCATAAGTCCCTTTTAACATGGTTTTATGGTTTATATCTACATGGCAGGTACATTGCGATTTACAGGTTTTATACTGAAGGTAATAAAATTGTTTTTTTGTTTAATTTATATGCAAAGCTGCTTCAAACTTTTGTCAATTTCCATTTGTTTAGCTTTATCCCAATATAAGAGATGTGACTGAATAGTTTAAATGGGTATTCCCGCCATAGACATGTGTAGCATATAGCAAGGACTGTTTCATCACTATATTAGCAAACAGACAAAGGGAATGCTACTTCAGTGGATACCATCACCTATCTTGACTACTGCGGTCCTATTGCTCCTATTCCTCACCTGTGCAGCTGAGTAAGCAAGTGAGTCAGTTCTCCGTTCTGTGCAAACACTGCACAAGAAAGGACGGTGGATAAGGGAACCCCAGTTCCAAAGATAGGTTCGGGTTCCAGAGGGGGGACCCGAATCTATCAGACATTTAAAAAGAACCTGTCACATAGATTATGCCCCCCTTGCTAGTGTCAGACCTGCTGTTTCCAGCGCTCTCTCCCTTATTCTGTAAGATGCTGTAGTTTTTGTGTATTTAATGCTCAAATCTGCAGTTTTCAGCCAGAAAAGATTCATTCAAAGAGTCAGTTTTTTTCATACCACGCCCTCAGAGGCTCACCCCGCCCACCTCAACTGATAAACCTATTACTTTGAATAGGTAGAAACACGTGAATAACTGCCAGACAGGAGGGGCCAGCCTTTATTGGGTGGGGCTAACACCTGGCCATGAATAAGATTTGAGGGGTAAATGCTCTAAAACTACAGCATCTTACAGAATAAGGCACACAGCGCTGGAAACAGCAGGTCTGACACTAGCTTGTGCTGCCCTCAGCAAGGGGGGCATAATCTGACAGGTTCCCATTAAGGCATATCATATGGATATGTATTAAAGTTGTGTTACCAACATACATATTGATGACATAGCAATAGGACATGTCATCAATGCTACCTCTGGGACCTATCTCAATAACGGGTCTTGAAATGGGCACTGCTTGGCTGTACTTGGAACTCCCATTGATTTCAATGGGAGAGTTCCAATCACTTCTCCATTCAAAATGGAGAAGTTTTGGGGTTTGTTCTCAAAATTGGTGCGGTCCCACCTATCACAAATTGATGGCATGTCCTTTTGATATATCAGCAATGCGTATGGTGGGGCAACTCCTCTAATGGAATATCCCTTTAACTCTAACTGATAGAACTAAATCAATGGCATTTTCATTCATGGCAATGCTCTGAATCCACAAAATAAATATGGTTTTGAAATCCCCACTGAAAGTGACAGTAGCATCTATTAATAATTCTATTCCCTATGTCTATCTGCCAATATAGAGTGATAAAACAGCACATGACTAATACCTATTGATACTGGATTAAATGAATTTTACTGTATCTGGTATTTAGCTCTCCTTTTTCTATGTAGAACAAAGTAATTGCTGTGTATATCAGTTTTACTAGTGTTACTGCTCCACCTACAGGCAGTAAAGCGTTATGAAATATGAAGATATAAATACTGAATACTTTTGGATGCACACAAAGGTTTTAAAAACTAAAATTAATGACACAAATAACCAACATATAACAGGTGATATTTTAGCAGTGGAGTTAATAAGGAGAATGTTTCTGTCATAAATTGATATTTTGGTAGAGGAAATATCTTTTCTCTTCAGATGGTGTTTGAAAAACTTGGAAAAACCTGTTGTCAGTTCTACTCCAGCTTTTAGGACAGTACAGGATTTGGGGTTCCTAACGAGCTTAATTAGATGCTATCTTTTAACTGGGCTGTTTATCCAGCTTTCTGACCAGGCACATTTTCCCATCCTTAGTACATGCAGGTTTGAACGCGTTAATGCTTGCTCGCACTCGGAAATTCCACAAACTTTTTCACCATATACCGTTATACATTTGGTTTTATTTTCATGTAATCTTTACTTTTAACTGTTTCGTATTATAATATGTGGAAATTTTTTTTTTAAAAAAAGTATGTTTTTCACTTTTATATTTTTACTGCAAAAGTGACGCTAAAATGAGTCACTTTTCCATCACTGTATAGAGCAGACCTGGGCAAAGTACGGCCCGCCGGCTCGTCGGATGTGGCCCGCCAGCCCGTCGGCTGCGGCCCGCGGCGTACCATGCCCAGGTCTGCTAATAGTAGCGCTGACGCGGCCGGGTATTGCTGAGAGGCCGCCACGGGTCGTCAGCGCTACTATTACTGGTGAATTAGGCAGCGACGCGGTGAACTCCGCTCACCACGCCGCTGCCTCTCCTCGGCGCACACAGTAATCACTCTGTGCGGGCCCAGGAGCTGCCGGAGGAGCGTCCCGGCGCTGGCGCATGACGTCATCACGCCCACCAGCCCGGGAAGCTCCTCGGATAGAAGATGAGCGCGCTCGGCCATGAAGCAGGTAAGCCAAGGTGAGTATTAGTGTTTGTTATTTTTAATTTTGGCCATAAAACACACCTCACTATCTATATACCTGCCTGGGGACACACCTCACTATCTATATACCTGCCTGGGGACACACCTAACTATCTATATATCTGCCTGGGTACTCAGCTCACTATCTATATACCTGCCTAGGGACACACCTAGCAATCTATATACCTGCCTGGGGACACACACCTAACTATATACCTGCCCGGGGACATACCTAACTATCTATATACCTGCCTGGGGACACACCTGGCTATCTCTATATCTGCCTGGGGACACACCTGGCTATCTCTATACCTGCCTGGGGACACACCTGGTTATCTCTATACCTGCCTGGGGACACACCTAACTATATATCTGCCTGGGTACACACATAGCTATCTGTATACCTGACTGGGGAAACACCTGGGTATCTCTATACCTGCCTGGGGACACACCTAACTATATATCTGCCTGGGGACACACCTAGCTATCTATATACCTGCCTGGGGACACACCTATCTATATACCTGCCTGGGGACACACCTAACTATCTATATACCTGCCTGGGGACACACCTCACTATCTATATACCTGCCTGGGGGACACACCTAGCTATCTATATACCTGCCTGGGGACACACCTCACTATCTATATACCTGCCTGGGGACACACCTAACTATCTCTATACCTGCCTGGGGACACACCTAGCTATCTATATACCTGCCTGGGGACACACCTAACTATATACCTGCCCGGGGACATACCTAACTATCTATATACCTGCCTGGGGACACACCTGGCTATCTCTATACCTGCCTGGGGACACACCTGGCTATCTCTATATCTGCCTGGGGACACACCTGGCTATCTCTATACCTGCCTGGGGACACACCTAGCTATCTATATACCTGCCTGGGGGACACACCTAACTATCTATATACCTGCCTGGGGGACACACCTAACTATCTATATACCTGCCTGGGGACACACCTAACTATATACCTGCCTGGGGACACACCTATCTATATACCTGCCTGGGGACACACCTAACTATATACCTGCCTGGGGACACACCTCACTATCTATATACCTGCCTAGGGACACACCTAGCTATCTATATACCTGCCTGGGGACACACCTAACTATATACCTGCCTGGGGACATACCTAACTATCTATATACCTGCCTGGGGACACACCTGGCTATCTCTATATCTGCCTGGGGACACACCTGGCTATCTCTATACCTGCCTGGGGGGACACCTAACTATATATCTGCCTGGGGACACACCTAACTATCTATATACCTGCCTGGGGACACACCTAACTATCTCTATACCTGCCTGGGGACACACCTAACTATCTATATACCTGCCTGGGACACACCTAACTATATACCTGCCTGGGGACACACCTAACTATCTATATACCTGCCTGGGGACACACCTAACTATATACCTGCCTGTGGGAAGCCCTAACTATATACCTGCCTGTATGGAGACCTAACTAGCTATATACCTGCCTGTGTGAAGCTTTAACTATAATACTGCCTGTATGGAGCCCTAACTAACTAGATACCTGCCTGAGGGGAGCTGTACCTATCTAGATACCTGCCTGAGGGGAGCTGTACCTATCTATATACCTACCTGAAGGGAGCTGTACTTATCTATATACCTGCCTGAGGGGAGCTGAACCTATCTATATTCCTGCCTAAGGGGAGCTGTACCTATCTATATTCCTGCCTAAGGGGAGCTGTACCTATCTATATTCCTGCCTGAGGGGAGCTGTACCTATCTATATTATCTGCCTGAGGGGAGCTGTACCTATCTATATACCTGCCTGAGGGGAGCTGAACCTATCTATATACCTGCCTGTGGGGAGCTGTATCTATATACCTGCCTGCGGGTACCTATATCTATATACCTGACTGATGGGAGCTGTATATACCTGTCAGACTGAGGTGACATACATCTACATACCTACCTTACTGAGGAGAGCTGTACATACCTGCCTTACTGTGTACCATCAGTATATATAGAGGTATATAGATACATCCCCCAGTAAGTTTCCACAAAGATAATCCCCCAAAAACGATTTTTTCTCCCGTTCATCCTATGTTTTTATTAGTCCGGCCCCCCCCAAAACCATCGCACTTTCTCATGTGGCCCCATGGGAAAATTAATTGCCCACCCCTGGTATAGAGGTAATATAAAGTTTTAGGATCTTATGGGACGAGGCTACAAGTTGCGATTTAGGCTGTTAATGTTTTTTTAATATTTTCTGTGTGGTTTTTTTGTTTATTTTATTTAATATTTTGTGCCCCCCATAAGGTCAGAAAAAATTATTTTTATTTTTACTGATATATTAGCCCAAGTTAGAAATTGACATCCTCTGACTGCAGAGCTGATCTGGGTCTGATAATACCCAGCAGCATCTGCAACTACTGAGCCCCGGTGGTCACATGACAGCCGACGTAAGGCTTCCTTCTAATGTGTATTTACAGCGCTCATTGAGAGCTCTATATATAGCCATTGGAAAGGCCAGGATGGTAATAAACCATTCTGTCTCCTCAGTGGAGAGCTCAGCTGCTACTGATAGCCGTCTCTCCACCCGCGCAGCTGCACAATTAGGTAAACAACCACCACCCAGATGTGATCGACTATCAAGCAGTTAAGAAAGGTTTAATATAGGCTATGTTTGTAAGTAACTGGGTGATACAGATGTGGCAACACCACGGGAGGCCGATGTTCCAAGAAGAGTGCAATCTGATATAGCAGTACCTTTGAACAATGAAAGTGGATACTGAGAGCCTGCAAGTTTCAGGGGGAAAAGGGAAGGTATGGTCTGAGATAGCCGTACTGTCGAAACGACACCAGCAACCCTCATTAGGCGGCTCTTGGAAGGAAAGAAGCACACTGAGAGACATTTTGGGAAGGAGGTGGCACACTAAGTGTGTGGTATCCTTCTGGGGAAACAGTCTTGAGAGAGCACTGACTAGAGAAAAGACCTAAGTCTATGTCTCCACTGCACAGATTTTCAGTCTCGCAAAAAAACGCGCCAAAAAGCATCCAGCGGTTTACACAGACTTCAATAGTAAATTTTCTGCCCTGCTCTGTTGTTTTTTTTTGCAACATGTTCCAAAAAACGATCAGCAGCAAAAACGATCAGAAAAAAAACCTTCTGTGGAGACTATAGAATATTTTTACTATTAAAGTCTATGGAATCTGTTTTCAGTCGTTTATTCAGCGGTTTTAGAAAACAAAAAACTCTGAAAAAAATGACTGACAATGTGTGCGGTGGAGACATAGCCTTAAGTCCATCTCGCATGCTATACAATATATGCTTTTTACACACTCACTCTTGTGTCTCATTTATTGCACCTAAGGGTATGTTCACACGGGCAAATTTTAGCGCGCATCTCACCCGTATTAGAGCGCAAATACGACGTGAAATGTGCACCAAAATTACGGGAATCCATAGTTCTCATAGAGAACTCTCGCTCGTACAATATGATCCTATTCTACGAGCGGGGAGATAAGTGATATGTCAATTACCTGTGGCGAATACGCGCCATGAGTAATGCATGTCAATGGGGCCGACGGGCTCAGCGCGATTCCCAAACCCCCCTGCGTAATTGCGGCCGTACTGTACGCGCTGCAGTTACGCCGTGTGAACATAGCCTAGCTCTTCAAGTCTAACCCAGTAAGAGTGGATTGTTTATACAGTAAGGGCGACATGTATGAACGGGGCTGTGCCAGCATTCTGGCCTCAAAAAGCTTTAGTAAACCAGTTCTATAGACGTATGAACAGGTGTACTCCAAACTTTGTGCCTCAATAAGTGCCTCGGTACCACGCCAAAGACACTTTTTAGCGCGCCAATGCTTTGGGGCGTTCTGGGGGTGTCGCACCACATTAGTAGAAGTAGACACATTTATGATACTATAGCAGAAAAAAATCCAATGGACGTCAGCATAAGATTGCTCTTTTAATGTGGAATCAGCAGTTACAAAAGGTCCCAACTTTTTCGGCCAGAAAAACAACATAGAGCCTTTTTCAAGCATAAGGCTCTATGTTGTTTTTCTGAGCCGAAACGTTGCACCTTTTGTACTGCTGATTCCACATTAAAAGAGCAATCTTATGCCGACGTCCATTGGATTTTTTTCTGCTATGGATTTACATATGTGAGGTTTAGGCTGCCTCATTATAGGACGGTCTGCTGCATTTTTTGCCTTTTTGGATTTCATGAATAAGGACTTCAGTGCTGACCCATTTGTGATTTTGACATTTATGATTCTTTGACTCCATAACTTTGGCGCAGAACGGTTAGAAAAGCCAGACCAAGTTAAAGGTGGTCTGTCTGAGCCCGAGTTGTCGTATCGGCACTAGACTGCGCCTGTATGTATGAACTGCAGAAGAACAGGGTCATACACTCTGGTCAGTCTATACTACCTTAAAGCAATTTAGAACTGACCTGTCAGTGCCAGAATTCATACAGGTCCCTCTATATGTTTGTATAGATACATATTTAATTACGATATTTATATGAGCTATAAATATGATTATAGAATTTCTTACATGTTTACATCACATTTGTGAAGCATGTTTAGCATGAACACCAGGTAACATACACACTATTTAGCCCCAATGAGGACAAGGATATACGAATAAGGACAATCTTTTTACAGGGCTGTGAAATAGAACAGCGCTATATAAATGAATAAATAGATAAATGTGTCTGCAGCCATTACATTAACCCGAGAGAGGCCAAACAAGTGTCCTGAAAGCGTCTGCCAGGTCTGTATACATCAATATATCAGCTTAAAGATTAGAAATGTATAGTATAGCATAGTAGACTATTTCACTCAATGGCATCCAGTAGAAAATGTTTATTACATACAATAATTTACAGTAGGGCTCTATGTGTAAAGAATACAGTAGAGAAAGGCCATAAAGGGGATGTGAACAGAGCCTTGTTCACATAGGGCTTTAAAGAGGTTGTCTCACTACAAAGATTGCTTTTTATGTTAAAGATCTTGCAAAAACAAGTCATTTTGCAATATGTATCCATTAACAATGTCCTACCTATTCCTAGATATCTCCTCTTGTATGGGCTGCATCAGCTCTTCAGGTCACTATAGCTACAGACCTGTTCAATCTCTCCTGCTGCCAGCACTGGTTGCTATAGCTACAGACCTGGCTTCTACTGCAGCCTAATAGAAGCCAGTAAAGACGCCACTGAATACAAAGTGAAACCAAGAAAAGAGGACTGAGGTAAGATGAATCAATGTAGTGAGACAACCCCTTTAAGCTGGTGAAGATCAGGTGATATCAGCCTGTGACTGGAATAGACATTAGTGTGGTTTTGGGGTCTCGGGCAGACGGCCTTCACCTTCATTGCTAGGGAAACTATAACACATCAAAACCAGACAGACTACGATTTTCTTTGCTATACTGTATGTAATTTCCTTGCATGAGAAGCAAGTCTTCTTGGTGCACCTGCTGCCATGAGCCTGTCTATCCTAGTGGATAGTGATCCTGTGAGCTAATCCTTTTCTCATTGTTAACCATATCATAAATGCATATATTGGTGAGCTGCCATATATTTCTACACATGTTGCATTGCCTCAGCTCAGCATACCTGTTGTTTCGGATCATGCAGCGCATATGGAGTGTTCAGAGGCGTCCCCCAGCTAACAGTTGAGGATGAATCCGGGGGTCCAAATCTTGGATACTCTTTATTTAAAGGTACATAAGTGTCCTGAAATATATCAGCAAAACTAAACTTAAGTGAGTATTCTTACCACACTGATTAGTTTCAGACATGTAGACAAGGGTAAAGAAACATTATTAACAAATCTTCTAGATTTAGAGGGCTAGTTCACCCATGACCTCCAATGGCTGGACAACTGACATTTTATTAGGACTCCTCCCCTGCAACCTTTGTCAAATTGTTGGTGTTCCTGCCCAGAGCCTGTGCCTCATTTTGTGGTTGTTGTGACTGACAACGCTTTGCTTAACACTTTCACGGAACTCTCTGACTGATCCCTCTGTACCATGTCAGGCACTTCAGCTGTCACCGCAAGCGGCCACGTCAGAGGTGGTGACCGGGGAGTATGCTGCAACCAAGTCCATCCCGCCAAGTGGTGGACTCTGGTGAATACCAGGGTGCTCCCTAGACTGCACTCCCTGGCGTGATCAGTGTCATTCCTCGCAGTGATCCAGTGGATCCACCACCTGCAGTCATGACATCGAACAGCAGCACAGGAGCTTGTTTATGTTTCTGAATGGCAAACCTTAAAACTGTGGAGCTCTGTCCTCTGTCTTTCTGCCCTGTTGTTAAAACCTCTCCATCACCAATGTCCCTCTGACAGGTTCAGCTGGGAATAGCAGAGCTGAAATGTCAGTCAATACTCTAGAACCACCTACAGCCTAAACAGGGAGTGGTAACCGGAAGCTGGCTCTGAAGAGCAGAAACAGCCACATGGGAAAACCGCTTTAAATGAGTCAAAATACATTCAACACTACAGCATGCAGAAAACATTATTAAAGTAAGGCTCTAACGTTGGAGTTCATTTGAAAAATACATTAGAAAGAAGCATCAATAGCATTTCCCAGTCAATTTATTCACACATAGGAGTGGTCTGATTATTACACCTTTATTCTCAGTACACTACTGGTATGGGCTAGTATGAAAAAGGTCACCCATATTCTGCTAAGAACTGCTGCAAACTATAATCTTTACAGCTGCCCATAACCTGGAAATCCTATGAAAAAGTGAAATAAAAAAAAATAAAGACCAAGAAACCCCATTCAAAGTAAATACGAAACTGTAAGATAGCTTTACATATCTGGCTGTGTGCACGAATTTTCTATTCCACACACTGTTTAGGATTTAATATGGTCTTTTCTAGGTAAAGGGACTTTTTTTAACAAGCAGCCACCTTGATATATATATGTGTATAATATAATATATATATATATATTATATATATATATATATATATATACATATATATATATAAAATATATATATAAATATATATGTGGCGAGGCAACCTCGGAAGGTCGCATTTTCCCGCCACTAAGTGTTCTGCAGCAGCTGAGTTCCAAGGTATGGGTTACCAAGTTGCTGGCTGTCAGTGAGGAAGGTCAGTAGTTTGGCAAGGGTAACCAGGAGTTAATTACTCAGGTGGTAATTAGGAGAGTTGCTCAGCTGCTTGTCCAACTCAGGATTCCAGGGAGGCCTTAGGCCATGTTCACACGGCTTAAAATGGGCCGTATTTCGGTCCGTAATTACGCGCCAAAGTGCACCAATTACGGGCCGAAAACGGCCCATTCATTACGGTAATTCACAGTTTCTCATAGAGAACTATGGATTACGTCTCCTCTCCCCACCCGGCGAAGCTGCGGGCGGGAGATAATTGACATGTCACTTTCTAGCGGCGTATACGTGCCGCTAGCAGTGATTGTCTATGGGCCGGCGAAGTGCCAGCCCCCCGCTTCACTCCCCCGCTCCCACCCCGCCCCCGGCCACACGGCGTAATTGCGGGGCGTAATTACGCCCTGCAAATACACCGTGTGAACATGGCCTTAGGGGCCTGTTAAATAGGCTGTTCTTCAGTATACCAGAGAGGGGGAGTGTGGCTCACAGTCAGTGGAGGACGTGTGCAGGCCTTGTCCAGGAGAGTATCCTGGGTTCTTCCGCCTATGCTTGAGAGAAGCCAGGCCCAAGGACTATATTGTACAGCATTAGTACATGGCTGTGGGGCTTTGAAGTAGACCCAGACCACTGCTAGAGAGGGACTCTCTGTACGTTTAGTTAGTGGCTGGACGGCCTAGGATTTATTTTGTGTGCTGTATACGTTTTTCCTGTGTTGGAGCATAAAGCTGGCGGAGGCCAGATTTAAAGAAAATCCTGTGTCAACCTGCTGTTCCGTTCACCAAAGCGGCGATCCCAGAGCGAAAGTGTCCCCCAGGCTGGGCCAAACCCATGTGAACGCTTACAAAATACATATATGTTTGCTTTCCAAGCTACTGTATAATGGCAACAATTTAATTCCTTACAGCAGTTTCATACTGCTGTTGAACCCAACAAGATCAATCATCGACTGAGAATGTATCCCATACTCTTTCAACCAAGGTAACAGGTTGTATCACATAGAATATGCATGTGCCTGTGTCTCATGCCATCCTCTATGTTGTTCTTGTAGCATTCTATGTCAACTGCCCTCAAAATGACAGTAAAGTCAGGTGCTCATTTCCCTGTGCATCCATGTGTGCTCCCATGTTGTACCGTTCCATTACCTCGTCATCTGAATCTCCAAGCTCTCCAAGGTCAAGAGACGGTACTCTGTAAAAAATGGGATAGTTTAACAGAAAATAACATACCTGATAGCGTCTAAACACAGAAGTGAAAGCATGTGTAAAATATACACTTAGCCCTAAATAACTGACTGTTTACTACAGGTGGAAATACTGCAGATATTAACAACAACCATGGTATAGTCACACAACTGATTTGGATTCTGCATCAAATCTGATTTTTATCTGTGCGCCAATGATTTCAACGAAAAACTTCTGTGTCGGCGCCAACGATGCAGAATTTCCCGGCGTCAATTTTAAAACTGTGTAATGAAAAAGAAGTGACATGACACTTATTGAAACGTAGTTAGAGTGCAATCAGCATAAGGGCTTATCACCAGGGCATGGTATTTTGGTTGGTTTTTCAGAAGGTTTGCGATTTTAGAAACCATCTGAAAACCACCATGCAACGCTCCCCTATAGACTTTAATAGAAAATCCGTGCAGCAGTCCTTACTGAAAGGATTTTCTGGCAGACGATTTTTGACACCTCTGACGTCCCCAAAAAAAATTAGAACATGTTCATTCTTCTGCCCGGTTTTCGGGAATGTGGATGCAAAGAAGGACAGCTTGAATACGAAAACTGCAGACAAAAGCCGCCCCCCTGCTTGCCAAGAACAGACAAAATACCGGTTGGGAAGTCCGACCGGTATTTGGTCTTTGCCTTGGGAACGCACCCTAAGTCTTCCCACAGACGTCAATGGA
>JAODAL010058800.1:0-21882 GCA_025379985.1 Phyllomedusa bahiana | reverse complement strand
GTCAAAAAAAACAAAAAACCCAACCTTGATTGGGACAGGAAAGGTTTTTTAAAATTGGGGACACACATTTGTGTACTCCCCTGTAACTTTTTTGGGGGAAAAACCGATATTTTGTTTAAATAAAAAGTAACGGAATTTTTTTGGGAAAAACCAATTGTATTTTAAACCTGTAACACAAAATTTTAAAAATTTTAATCTCATCACTGCCGTTCTTGGCCCATTTACAAAAATGTCCTTTTCCCCCCCCGGCCCCCTTTTAAATCAGAGTACGAGACATCTCCCCGGGCCATACGCCCTTGTATCCTTTAAACCCTTCTCCCCGGTCAAGGCATTTCCCCCCGCATAAAAAGCGGGGGTTTGTCTCTTAAATATTTTTTTTCATCAGCATTGAGAAAGGGGGTCCCGCTTGGGTGCAGGGGAGGCACTTTAACAAAAAAAAATTTCTATCAAGAGACCCGTGTGGAAAATTTCAGCTCCCCCCACACGCGCACCTTCAGGGATAAATACCCAACAAGAAATTACGTACCACAAAACTATCTATTTACATAACTCAGAGGTTATTAGAATTATTTTTAAGGCCCATTATTACAACTATGGGCCACATTTTTTTGCTTTTTTTTACAATTTTTAAAAATAGGGGTTTTTAACTAACTTTTTAATCCTTTTCGGGGTTTGTTTTGACGTAAATGGGGGGTTTACCGTAGGTGCTTTAATTAAGGCATATCCATTTACCCCCAAACCCCGCACAAGGGAACCCAGGAATAAGGACTATTTCCCGGGAAACGTGTCGGCGTTTTGGGGCACTTTTTCCCATGTTATCTACTTTGATTGTGACTCCCCACAACCCAAACCAAATGCACTATTTTTTTGGGAATCAAGCATTTTATAATAAACGTTTTTAAAAAAACCCTTTTGAATTTTTTTTCCTACTACCTTTTTGGCGGGAAATTTTCCCCCCTCCTCCTCGGTTGAAGGGGCTTGAAACTGCCTTTGCATTTTTTTTCGGGGGTATAAAATTTATTGAGTACATAAAACTCCTCTATATGAAACTTGCATGCACTTTTTTCAAAACACGAATTTTGCACTTTCCCCTCCCCACTGTTTCTGTTTTTGGTTGCCTTTTTAAAATTTGCATTTTTTTGCACATTTTCCAAAAACCCACTAAAATAAACACATTTTTTGGGAAAAAGTATTTGTTCTTTTAATTACTGTATGGGATATTTTTTTTAATTTTTATTTAAAGCCGCATAATTTTGTAAGTTTTTTTTTGGGTTAGTTTTAACTTTGGTTTTTTTCCCCCTCACCTCCCGTAAAAATTATTATTTTTTTTCCCGAATGAAACCAAGGACCTTTTTTGCAATTAAAGATTGGGGGCCTCCGATTCCCTTTTTCCACCTGTATTAGCTTCTTTTTCTAGTTTTCCCCGGGAAAAGGTAATGTTAGTTTCTATTTGTGTATATACATCGATGTAGGTGGTCTTAAAGGGCCTGGGTATCCCCTTATATACTAGAATTTTTAACATAAAAAAAAAAAGGGAAAAAGGGGGTTAACCCCTTTTTTTGGCCTTATCGGAATGTAACATTCAGTTTGTTTTCCGCTTACTGCTTGCCCAGTGTCCCCCCGGTTTCAAACCGTTGGCTCTCACGTATAGCCACTTTGGTCCCTTTAAATGAAATGGGACCCAAAGATAGTTTATTTGGGGTTTTCTAAAAATTTGGTTAGGGGAAATTTTTTCCACTCCTTTTTTGTCACCAAAGTAGCCGTGAACAAGGGCCATGCTGACCTGAAACGGGTAAGCTTGTGACAGTTTTATCACCTCACCTATTCTTTGTGTGTTCCCTGCAATTATTAATCTACAAGAATGCTTTTATATATACACCCACCGCCATTTTTTATTGGGTTACCCCAAAGCTAGAAAAGGGTTTGGGCCCCTTTTTTTGCCTTCAAACTCCCTAAATTTCCCTTCGTGGCAAAGTTCCAAAAGGGGTTGGATCAACGATGCTCAAGGGGGTTCCCCCAAAAAGGGGGGCCCAAAAAATCCCCAAGAAAAAACCCCCCAAAACCCCAAATGACACCCCCACCCCCCAGCCGGGGGGGGGGGGGGGGGGGGGCGGGGGGGAAACCCGGGTTTGATAAAAGGGAAGGAGGGAAACCCTTTTCTTTCATGTTTGACGCCAAATTCTGACCCCCCCTTTCCAAAATGTCGCAGCGAAATGGGAAAACTCATCAGACCAGGAAAACTTTTTTTCCAATTTTTCTACTGCCCCAAATTTCGATGAGTTTGGGGCAAATTTGGAAGCCTCATTTTTCCTGTTCTTAGCTGAAAGGAGGGGCACCCGGTGTGGTCTTGCTGCTGTACCCATCCCCTAAAAATTGGGCCGTACGGGGCTTTCAGAGTTTTCTCTTCTGCCTTTAAACCTTGGTTGAAACCGGGTGGCTTTTTTGATCACTGTTGCCTTTCTATAAAAGCCGAACCAGTCTCCCCATTCCCCTTTTTTACCTCTGGCATCAAAAGGGGCATTTCCCCCCAAAAACCAAGGGACTCCCCGCTCACTGGAGGTTTTTTTCTTTTTCCGGCCCATTCCTGTAAACCCAGAGAGGGTTTTGTCCCCGTAAAAAATCCCAGGAGATCACTTTTTTCTGAAATACCAGACCAGCCCTTCTGGCACCAAAAACCCAAACCAACCTTTTTAAAAGGGGGGGGCACACAAATCACCTTTTTTTTCCCCCCCATATTTAATGCCCCGGTTTTGAACTGCGGGAAATTTTGTCTTGCCATGTCTAAAATCCCTTTAAATACCCCTGAGTTCCCCCCAGGGGGTTTGGGTTTGTTAAAAAATTAAAAAGTTTTAACGAGTTTTTGGACGGTTGTACCTAAAAAAGGGGCCCTTTAGGTAAGTCCCCTTTTATATGTACCCGGGAAAAATTTTCGGGAAATTTTTTTCCTTTTTTCCCCTATTTTTTTATACCATTTTTTGTTTGTGATTCAACTCCACCCCCCAGTTTAAAACCCCCAAGTGCGAAAACGCGTTTTTGGGGGGGGGGTTTTCCTAGCCCCTTTTTCCCCCCAAACCAATAATAGGGGGAAAAAATCAAAAATATTTCCCAATCAGGAGAGGGTTTTATGCTAGATTACCCAACCAGTGGTTGGAAATGCCATCTGCAGCCCCCGGGTTAAAGGGTTTGGGCTAGCTTGTTTTTTTGGATAACAAATTGAATTTGTACCATGAGAAGCCTTTAAAGTGGTTTTCACACGTGAAGAGGTGCTGAACAAGTCACTCGCAGCTAGCTACAAGCTGAACGTACATGAGAATCAAGAGGATGGCCGTCCTTTCCATACACTTCTGTAGGGGGTTTCCCACATAAAACCCAAAACAACACTCACTGGGCCCAATTTTTTGGGGGAACTTCCCTAAAAGGAACAGGGAGGACGGCCGCAAGCGCTGTCCCCCCATTCCTTCCAGCATTTTTTTGGGCTCGGAGTTTAGCTGCAACAAACCTGAACACAATTTTTTAAATTTCCCTTGGGAAAACCCCCCTTAAAAATAAAATTTATGGAAAAGTTTGTATGGTTACATATGTATGCCTCCAACTTTTTTGGCAACAGTTTTAACATGCCTGTCACTGTGCCGCTGAAAACCCCCCCAAATTTTTTTTCTCTTCATGTGGAAAATTTTTTGTTTGGGTTTTTGGGGTTTTAAAGGCAAATGCCTGTAGAAAGATGAAATCCTAAGCAACAGATGCTTACCCCGGAACGGCGAAGGATGTTTTAAAGGGTTGCTCCCCCCTAGCCATTCAATGTACTCTTTTTTTGGGTGGCTTTAAACCCGGGGACCCAAACTTAAAAAAAATGCTGCTGTGAAATGGGAGAAAAAAATGCAGTTTAAAACACAATATGTGCACAAAAAACCTAATGTTCATGGTTGTAATATTTTGCTTATCAGCAAAGAATACTGTTGTTGAATCCTTCTTTTTATGAATTCCAATAATAAATCTCTATAAATGTTGGCCTTTTTTCTCCATGTAATATGCAAAATAATCTACTGTATATTAAAAAAGCACCACAAAAAAGACTCCAGGATAAAAAAAATTGTGAAATTTACAATGTATTTCAATTTTGCTTAAAACAAAGGTATCTTCAAATTTTTTTCTTTACCTCATAAAGGACAAATATGTTTGTCGTTTTAACACTATCCTTCCCTTGCATTTAGGTTTGGTCGGGCCCCGGTACAGGAAAGACTAAGCTGCATTGCAAAAAACAATGCCATTTATTTTGCTGCAAATTTTGGAGACAAAAAACATTAATACGAGGGACCCTCCCCCTTCCAAGGAGGATATTAATTCACCATAAACGTTGTGTTTACCAAAAGGGAAAAATGTAGCACGTTATCACAAGGTACGTTGCATGCATTCTGTTAACTGCAAATGATGAGAAAGGCAAATAAGCAAAGGATGAGGCTCTGTTGAGTTCATATAAGAATTAACAATACTGATTTAAAAACAGGTAAGAAATAGAGCAAATACAGTACATGCTGTAAAAATGGGATATAATTGTGTACATTTTTAATTATACTGTACATTTAACATTATATCTACTTTACCAATACATTAAAATATATACACTTGGGAGCTTTTTATTTTTTTTCTGCAATTAAAAACTAATAGCAAAAATATACATGCCAGAAAAAAAAAAAAACCTAGCAAACTGATTTTTTGTTTAAAGGGGTTTGAAACCATCAACAGGATTACAGAAAAAAACATTACATATCTTTTTAGTAATTTTTAAAGAATACACACTCACAAAAGGGGAAGGATAAAGTAACAAAAAAGTGGGAAAAAAGTAATTTTTATTTTTTTAAAACGGTTCGCTTACTGTTACACAAACTCCAAAATTTGGGAATTTTTTTTGGCTTTGGTTGAAATTTCAGGATAACATATAATTTCTTGAACTTTTTTTTTAAATGAACAAAAAGACATCAAGTAGGATGCCAGCAGAAGTGGCCACTAAGTTTAGAAGAAAACACATTTTAAACAGAGAACAGAGGACTGGAAGAGTCACAGAAAAGCAATAATGGGACGTCCTTTATCTACATCACACATTATGACGCTTTCAATGTAAAAAATGCCCTGGGGAAAATTTGGAAATAAAGCCACATAAAATCCAGGTATATTTTTAAAGGGGGGTGAAACAACCAAAGTGTCACGTCAACATCATAACTATATACTTCAGTGGGATTTGCATGCTAGATGACCAGCAAGGGTACCTGACCACACTTTCAAGCACAGGCATCATCGTCTTCCATGGTCGGGAGCCTACGCGGGATAGGGAACATTGCCCTGGGGTTGCATTCATGATAAAGTCAATACATTTTGAAAGAAATGAGGCCACCATGGATTTGCGTTTAAAAAAAAAAAAAGGGCATCATCACCAAAAACAGGTACCCTTTTCGGGTTCCTTGCCAGCCTCCTCATCAAATGAACAGCATGGAGGGGGACTATTAAATCCCAATTCAAATTGACCTTAAATTTTTGGGGGCAATTGGGGGGATCCACACTACAAAGGATTGTTTTTTTATGTTAAAGACTTGCAAAAACAATAACTTGCAATAGTTTTCCATTAACTTTCCCCCCTATTCCAGATATCCCCTCTTTATAGGCTGCATCAGCTCCTCTGGTCGCTATAGCTACAGACCTGGTATCAATAGCAGCTCATCACTGCAGGCCAGTAATATCCAACACAAGCCAGTAAATTCAAAAATTAAAGAGAACCTGTCACATATTTTTTGCCCCCCTGGCTAGGCAAAACAAGGAGTCAAAACCTCTGTTTCCAGCACTTTTCCATTATTCCTTAAAAAAGCGTATTTTTTCGGTATTTAATGCCAAACTCATTTTTTCAGTCAAAAGAAATTTTCCAAAGGCCCCCTTCAGATGTCATTTTTTTAAAAACCCCGGCAATCAGAGGCTACCCCCCCCCAACCCAAACTGCCAAACCAAACTTAAAATATTTAAAACATTTAATAACTGCCCGTGGGGGGAGCAAACTTTTGGGGGAAAACTAACACCTGCTCAAAATAAATTTAAGGGAAATCCCAAAAACTACGCATCTTACAAAATAAGGACACAGCCGGGAAACAGCGGGTCTGAAAACATCTTGTCCATCCTCAGAAAAGGGGGCACAACCAATGTACAGGTTCCCTTTAAAGGGAAATAGCCGAGGTATAAGGATCCATATACGAAAAAACCCCCTTTAACTTTGTATAAAAATTTACTGAAACTTTTGACTTTTTGGACACTGCTTCAAAAGTAAAGATGGCCTTTTTAGTGCATTTAAAAAGTTTTTTAAGAAATTATTTCATCCTCAAATTCAACCAAAACCAAATATCAATAACTTTTATGAGTTTATAGGTGGAAAAAAAATGACCCTGTGAAGAAAAAGCCCAAAGAATTGGGAGAGACAGTTTTTTACAGCATCCGTTTAGCAGAATTGGAATTTATTTAGCCATAAGTAAACATAAACCAGATACTTGTTTTTAGTCGCAACAGAAATAACAAGCCCCCTTTTTAAAATAAAAAGGGGAAAAACATAAACTAAAAATCCTAGGCCCTCTAGCGCTAACAACATAAAAAACCCCTTTTCAGGGCCCTGACCACAAGCAGTACCACTCACACTACTAACAAAGTCCAGTATATTGCCTCTCTCCAGCCTGAGAAAGACAGAGACTCCCTCTACAGCTCTGTTTGTTGCTCCATCTCATTTTTGACAGCCAAACACAAAAAAAACCTCCTCCACCTTACTAAACAGGCTTAAATTAAGCCAGGAGAACCAGGCCTGGATACATGGGAGCCGCCATCCCACCCAGCACTTAGACTGCTACAGTAAAGAATCGGTCTTGAATAACTGATACCAACAGCCATACTAAACTACATCAATCTAGAGATGACATCAACCTAGGGTTACCATCATAAAACCGCTGTCTCTTACTTCACCAACATTAGGCATCTGGGTGACATTACAATCCAAAATGATCTGAGCCCCTTTAAAAACCCCTCACATCACCTTTTTTTCCCCTTGGGACCCTTACCCTACAGCACCCTCCCTCTTGTTGAAATTGGCTTTTCTAATAGTAAGGGGACTTCTTGTTGGTCACATGACTATTTTTCAACTGACTAGAACTACATTTCCTACCTTAGTTCTAAGCCACGCAGTTAGTAGCTTTGTGGAGGTTTCATGTAAAAAACGGCTAGCCCCCAGATAAAAAAAGCCCAGTTTGGTAAATCTAACAAAAGGAAAAATTTTACTAAACCAGGCTAGTAGGAAATTCTTTTTAAGTACATGTTTGCAAATTTGCCATTTTAAAGCAAAATCTTTTTTAACCCCTTTTTAAAAGGGACCAATCCCCATTTTTTTTTTTTCCTAATTCATTGAAATTGTTTTAGGTCACTGCATCCCCATAACTTGTTACCTGCATTTTGAAACGGATACGATAATGCAACACTCTGTTAGTCAAAAAAAAAACTGCATTTTAGTAGGGCTGAAAACACTGCGCACTTTTAATCAAGGTTTTTTTCCCAAAAAATTCGGGCAAATTTTGCGCTAAAAATAATGTCATACAAGCTTTACGCCATGCTTCTGCGCCTCACCTGACAAAGAGGCGTGACCTTGGCAAAAGGAACATGGTTTCAGGGCAAAAGGGGAGTGGCTTAAATGCGACAAAATTCTGGCACATTTTTGTCGCATTTTGTGGTGTAAAAGTAAGTCAACTTAATTGTAGTACGAACATAGACTAGACAGTTCTACCCTGCGCCAGATTTACTGTGATAAATGTGGCGAATTGTAGGACTGTGTAGTCTAACTTAGAACTGTCTTACAGTTAGACACTATTGATAAATGTGCCCCACTGCGTTTTTGATGCTAACAGAAAGTCTGGTTCTCTATGCATTCCTATGAGACTGACTTTGAACCTCCGATAGGAATGCATAGAAAGTTTCACGTGCAAGTCACTCCACCATGCTATGTGTTTCATCAACTCACAGTGCAGCTCACATGATCCAGTGGCAGCATTGAGAAGTCTTGTTTTCTCAGCGCAGGTAAAGAAAAATTTACGGGGCACTACTGTGTACCTAGTAGAAATTTTTTATGAACTTAAGAAAAAAAAAAAAGAGTGGTCTTTTAACCCCTTCCCAATATTGGACATACCTGTATGTCCTAGCGGGAAGTGACGTCCCACAAATGGTAGGTCCTGAACATTGTGCAGGATCTCAAGCGGTGCCCGCACAATCGCAGCATGGGACCAGCTATATATTACAGCTGGTCCCATGCTGTGTCACCCACGACCAGAGAGAGCTCTGATTGTGGGCAAGTTAACTCTTAGCTGGCGCAATCAATTGCGATCGCAGCAGCTAAGGGAAGGAGTTCCCTCAGTGTCCATTGTGATCGCGGCTGCCGATGGCTTCCCTAGCAACCTGGATACCTAACAAAGGCGTCCAGGCTGCCTGTGATGTACTACACCCTGCGGGCACGGCCGGGAATAGTGATTGACAGTTGCCATTTACATCAGCACTGCTGTGTACTGCTATGCATGGCAACCGTGATCTAAAGATCGCTGATACAAGTCCCCTGTGGGTACTGTCCATTTCACAGCCCATGCTGCAGTCCATGTCCCGGTCCATGGACGTGTCCGTGTACTGGTCTCCCGGCACTCACCTGTCCCCGCCCCTGCTCTGTCCTCTGCTCCGGGCTGGCGCGCGCATGCGTCTAGTCATGTTCCATCTTCCCCTTTATTATTTTGCCTCCCCCGGTCTTCCCTGTCACTTTGCTGGTGTTTGTAAGGAATTTAGTGAGAGTAGAGTGTTGAGTTATATTATAGTTCCATGTACCAGACCTTTCCTGCCCGTTTACCTGATCACGTTGCCTGCCGCCTGCCCAGACCTTTCTGCCTGTCTTCAACCACAAAGCTACTTAGACTCCGCTCCCTGATATGGCTTATATCACCGCTTGCAGTGGTCCTGTGAATCCACCTCCTGTCCTGACATGGACAAGTAAAAGAAAATGTCTAAAAAATAAGTAAAATACAAATAGAAAAAAAAAATAAAAAAACGTACACCGTCCTTTTTCCCTTTACAAATGCCAATTGGCCCAAAAAAGTTAAAAAAATAATGCACGCGTATTTGATATCACTGTGCGTGCAACGACCTGCCCTATAAATCTGTTATGTTATTTAACCCACACAACGAAGGCCGTGGAAAAAAAATTCACAGAGGTGCGTTCATCCCACAGCACATAAAATGGAATAAAAAGCAAACAAAAAGTCATATTAACACCAAAGTAGTACCAATGAAAACGTCAGTTCATCCTGCAAAAAAAGCCATTTACACCGCTCGGTATACGGAACAATAAAAAGTAATGGATATCAGAAGATACTGATGCATTAATATTGTTTTACACATTAAAACAACTTTTTTAACGTGCTTCAACATAAAAAAAACTAAATCAATTTGGTATCACCGTAATCATATCGACTCACGGAGTAAAACTAACATGTTACATATACTGCACGGTGAGCGCTGTTAAAATAAAAAAATAAAAAACACTACTAGGATTTCAGTATTTTCTTCACCCTGGCTTCCAAAAAACAGATTTAAAAGTGATCAAAATGTCTTGTCCCTCCAAGAATATTAAAAAACATCAACTCAGCCCACAAAAAATAAGCCCACACACAGAAAAATAAAAAAAGTTATGACTCTTAGACCATGGCGATGCAAAAATGTGTTTTCCTTTTTGAATAAAAGTGTTTTTATCATGTAAAAGCAGTAAAAAATAAAAAATATATAAATTGAGTATCGCTGTAACTGTATTGACTGGCTGAGTAAAGCTAGCATGACATTTATACCACACAGTGACCGCTATAAAGATAAAAACTACTACAAGGTTTGCTGTATTTTGCTCATCTCAGCTGCCAAAAAAAGTGTCATATGCACCCCATAATGGTACCAATGAAAATGGCAACTTATCACACTAAAATCAAGCCTTTAATCAGCTCCATATACAGAAAAAATTTTAAAAAGTTATGGCTGTCAGACTATGATGACATAAAAATGCATTTATATTGTGTAAAAGTGGTAAAACATAAAAAAACTTTAGAAAATTTATATCACTGTAATTGCAAAGTTATCATGTCATTTATACCGCACGAAGAACACTATAAAAATGAAGCCCAAGAAACCCGCATTTGACACAAGGCTAAAAATTCTATTGAACACCTGTGCTACCTTCTTTGTACTCCCTACCATGCACCCAAAAATCAGTTTACACCAACATATACTGTACCATATTGCCAAACTTGGAATTAAATGTATAACAAATTTTGGGGTGCTTTTTTTCTAGGATTCTTTGTATGAATTAAACATTTTCAGCTAAAATTGGTAAATATTTTTTTTTTCATTTTCACAGCCTAACGCTAAAAAAATCCGTTAAACGCCTGTGTGGTGGATATACTGACTTCACCTCTGGATATATTCCTTAAGGGGTGTAGTTTCCAATCTGGGGCCCTTTTCTGAGTGTTTATTTTGTTTTAGCTCGTTAGGATGTTCGCAAACCTGTAATACCAACTAAAGAAAATCGTAATGAAAATGAGAACCCAAAGTCCAATAGGTGCTCCTCCTACTCTGGTGCTTGTGGTTGAGCTAAATAGCCCATTAGAGCCACAAATGAAATATCTCTAAAAACAGCAGAATTGGGGGAATCAATGTTGAGTTGCATTTCCTGGTCACATCTACCATGTTCCTGTGAATAATGGATAAAAGTTGAAAAAAAAAGTTAAATTTTAAAATTTAACCTTCACTTTGCAAAATTTCTGTGAAACCCGTAATGGGGTAACAAACTTCCTAGATTATTTTTTTCATGCTTTAAGGGGGTAGTTTTTCAATGGAGTCATTCAAAGGGGTTTCTAACATACAGGCTCCTCAAAGTCACATCAGCACTGGGCTGGTCCCAAAAAAAAAATCTATTTTGCAAATTTTCTTGAAAATGTGAAAAATTACTACAAAATTTGTAAGCCCCCTAATCTGTTAAAAAAATAAAGAGACATTTAAATCATGCCTATTCACAGTAGACATATGGTAGATATTAGTTCTAAACTATTTTGTATGGAATAACTACTGTATTTGGCTTACACACAGAAATATTTGAACTTTGAAAATGGCAAATTTTTCAGAATATTCCCGCCATTTTGAATTTTTCACAAATAAAAGAAATTTATTGACCAAAATTTCTTACTAACTTAAAGCACAATGTGTCACAAGAAAGCAGTCTCTCAATCACATGGATCGGTAAAAGTATCAAAAAGTTATTCTCACATAAAGTGACATGTCAGATTTTAAAAATGGGGCTCTGTCAAGGTGGTCAAAACTGGCTATGTTTTTTCAGGACTATCTTCTTATGGCACCTATTTGGGTGTTCTTCAGATAGTCCTTAACAGATGTCTGATCTGATCAATATGCATAGGTAGAAACATAGGGTGACATGAATGAAAACTGTTTAAGTCTAAGACTTTCTTTGTTGCCCATAACAACCAATCAGAACTCCCCTTTCATTTTTTCAGAGCACTATATATGATGAAACGGGTGCTCTGATTGGTTGTTGTGGGCAACAACGAAAGTCATACACTTAGGCAGTTTTCATACATGTCCTCCATAATGTTTATTGCACAGCTACGGTGGCTGTACATTTATGTAATGGAGGTGATAAGGTGCAGACTGATAATTGATCTACCGTTTATACTCAAGTATAAGCCGAGTTTTTCAGCACAAAAAATGTGCTGAAAAATCCCTCCTCGGCTTATACTCAAGTCACTGTCGGCGCTCGGGCACTGCAATGGCCCAGGCGCTGGCATGGACACTTCAGCTATATGCGACACATCATATAGCTGAATCCGGAGTCAGCCCACAGAGTCCGGGCACAATCTGCCATATCTTCACCAGTATGCGACTCCTCGGAGAGTGCATAGAGGGGAAGATACCACTGTGGAGCAGAGAGCAGACTCCGGATGGTCACAGACTTGTGGCTGTCCAGAGTTTCTGGCACAGGCAGTGCGCTGTGTCATCACGCTGCCGGTGCTAGAAGATGGCTCGCATCGGAGCAGCGAGGGAGCGACGAAAGTACTTGTTTTTTTTTTTTTAAACCCTGCCTATAACCTACCTATGGGGGACATATACCTGCTTATAACCTGCCTATGGGGACATATACCTGCCTATAACCTGCCTATGGGGACATATGCCTGCCTATAACCTGCCTATGGGGGATATTTGCCTGCCTATAACCTGCCTATGGGGGTTATTTACGTGCCTATAACCTGCCTATGGGGACATATACCTGCCTATAACCTGCCTATGGGGATATATACCTGACTTTAACCTGCCTATGGGGACATATAACTGCCTATACCTGCCTATAACCTGCCTATGGGGACATATACCTGCCTATAACCTGCCTATGGGGACATATACCTGCCTATAACCTGCCTATGGGGGACATTTACCTGCCTGTAACCTGCCTATGGGGATATATACCTGCCTATAACCTGCCTATGGGGGATATTTACCTGCCTATAACCTGCCTATGGGGACATAGATATGCCTATACATGCCTATAACCTTCCTATGGAGATATATACCTGCCTAAAACCTGCCTATGGGGGACATATACCTGCCAATAACCTGAATACGGCGGCATATAACTGCCTACTACCCTCCTATGGGGACATATACCTGCCTATAACCTGACTATGGGGACATATACCTGCCTATACATGCCTATAACCTGCCTATGGGGACATGTACCTGCCTATAACCTGCCTATGGGGACATATACCTGTCTATAACCTGACTATGGGGACATATACCTGCCTATACATGCCTATAACCTGCCTATGGGGACATGTACCTGCCTATAACCTGCCTATAACCTGCCTATGGGGACATATACCTGCCTATACCTGCCTATTGGGGATATTTACCTGCCTATAACCTGCCTATGGGGATATATACCTGACTATACATGCCTATAACCTGCCTATGGGGACATATACCTGCCTATACATGCTTATAACCTGCCTATGGGGATATACACCTGCCTATACATGCTTATACCCTGCCTATGGGGACATATACCTGCCTATAACCTGCCTATGGGGACATATACCTGCCTATAACCTGCCTATGGGGACATATGCCTGCCTATAACCTGCCTATGGGGGATATTTGCCTGCCTATAACCGGCCTATGAGGGGTTATTTACCTGCCTACAACCTGCCTATGGGGGACATATACCTGCCTATAACCTGCCTATGGGGACATATACCTGCCTATAACCTGCCTATGGGGGACATATACCTGCCTATAACCTGCCTATGGGGGACATATACCTGCCTATACATGCCTATAACCTGCCTATGGGGGACATATACCTGTCTATAACCTGCCTATGGGGGACATATACCTGCCTATAACCTGCCTATGGGGGACATATACCTGCCTATGGGACATATACCTGCCTTTGAAACATTAAACTGCCTATGGGGGACATTAAACTGCCTATGGGGGACATATACCTACCTGTGTAAACTGCCTATACATGCCTATGTAATTTTATTGAAATACATTTTTATTTTTGAAATTCACCAGTAGCCGCTGCATTTTCCACCCTAGGCTTATACTCGAGTCAATAAGTTTTCCCTTTTTTTGTGGCAAAAGTAGGTGCCTCGGCTTATATTCGGGTCGGCTTATACTCAAGTATATACGGTATATTGTTGGAGACAATGGTTAATGTATGGTCAGTGCTCTCTGTGGGATAGGTAATTACTATCTGCTCTGCAGATAATAACTTGTGTATGCATGTGTATAAATCATTGATTTCCTTTATATTTACCATCAACAGCAGCAACTTTATTGTCAGCACATTTTCCCTGGTGGTAAGATATATTGATATAAAGTCCCATAGGCATCTGCAGCCATAATGCTAGTGTCCTTTCCACCTTACAGTAGTCATTGTATCCAGCGTTTAGATATTACCAGTTTTCATAAGTAAATTAATATTCATGAGCCAGATTTATTCCTACTAAATTTTCTGCATGTATTTTATATTTGGAAATGTTTGATCCTTTAGAAAATAATATTCATGAGCCAGATTTATTCCTACAAAATTTTCTGCATGTATTTTATATTTGGAAATGTTTGATCCTTTAGAAAAGTTGAAACTGTAAGTCTAATAATACAGAAAAGTCTTGAGAGATGGGCATTTCAGATTTCTTCTTTTTACTATTTTTTCTGCAGTATCATCTCTTCTTTGGTGAATCACAATTTAATGTTCCAGAGCAACCAGAGATAAGTACATTTGATACGCCATTTGGGAAATTTGGCATTTTTACATGTTATGATATATTGTTCTATAATCCTGCAGTAGTTCTAATTACTCACCACAATGTAGATACAATTATTTTTACAACTGCTTGGTACAATACTCTCCCTCACTACAGTGCTATTCAGTTTCATTCATCATGGGCATTGGCAATGAGATCTAACCTTCTATCATCAAATCTACATAATATTAGTCTGGACATGACAGGTATGTGATAAAAATAAATTTATGAATTCTTTATATCAGTTCATTATATTAATATCGATGCTGAAAAGTTTACTGAATTTGCTTGAACAGATGTGGAATTAGCAATGCAGAAAGTCTCCACCAGGTGGCAGACAGGCCATTCAAATATTCACAAATGAAAAATTTACTCAGATATTCCATGCCTCTCTATAATGAACTAACTGTAGTTTGTTGTTTCCATGAACTCATTTGGATATCAGTTTTAGTTAAATGTCAATGTAATGGTTCAAAACTGCAATAGTCTGCCAGTTTAATGCATGTTTAATGTTATGCGCTATAGAGGGTGTATATAGTAAGGGGTATCCAGATCCCCAACTTGACAGTAAACAATGTCATAACAGTGCTGTCAAATTGCTATTTTTAAATTATTAATACTATATAATACTACTACTTAGACTAGACAGTCTAAAAAAGCGTTAGATTTATTACAGTGGCTCTTGTTGTTGACAAAACTGGTGCATATTTAGACAGTTTGTCTACTTTTATTAGTTGAATTATTTTGGCTAATAATTGCACCAATGTTGGTGCATTTTTGGCATGTAATGTTACATGTGAACCATGTCCCCTTTCAACAAAGCCAAGTCTATTACCACACAGCCATGTCAGACACATTTAAAAGTGTCTAAAAACTGTCTAAGACATAATAAATGTGATGTAAGGCTTTGTGCAATTGTCACAGTAAATTGCTCTATTGTTTTTGTCCTGAACATGGAAAATGGTTTTAAAATTGAGAAATGAAGGTTATATTTTATGTTTTGTGAATTTATTTATATTTTAGAGATTTGTTAGAAAAGGACTGAGTCACAAATGGCACAAAAACATTTTTGGAATTTTCTATTTTGGCATCAATTTCCTTTCCAGACCATTTATTTTTTATCATGCTGTTTGATTGGACTTTAGAGTTTAATTTGGTCATATATCAGCTTAGAGTATTATTTAGGAGAGGAGATAGTGGGGCTAAAGAATGAACTCTCAAGACAGCTTTTTTAACAAATTTTATTCTAAATGTGACAGAGAAGCCTGCAATATATGTGAAAACATGCATACTGCATTGTAAGAAACATTTTTAATATGGGGAAAATAACTTATTTTTACACCATAATGACTACAATGCAATAGTAAAAATATAGATCACCTTCTAACTTGTAAAAACCATAATGTTTTTGTTTTTATTGTTTTTAAATAATGAGCAAGCAATTTAGAATATGTTGAAATGCATAAAGAAAGTTACTGAGTAGACTAAGGCGTTGGAGACAGTCTCATTAGGCTCAAACTGGCCCACATGGGAGCATGGGAAATCCCTGGTGGCCCATGGACATGATGGCCCCCAGACATGGGTATGGCAGTCCTGGAGCTACTTTTTGTGAAGAAAGGCAGAGAAATAGAGGCAAAAAGCAGGAGAGAGAGTGCAGGAGTCATTTGTAGGCAATGAAGTCCTGTACATTAGCTGGCGGGTGGGCTCCAGAAATTTCACTAGTGGGTACCAAGGATCATTTCCACTGGTTGCCCCAAGAATCAACTCTGGCGGTGGGCCATAAGAATCAGCTCCACTGGTGGGCCTCAAAAATCAATTCCATTGATGGGATCCAGGCACCCCAGTCAGACACTGGGTCTATATTTGTAATAGGAAACATTAAATGGTCTATACAGTAACCCAGTTATACAATAGTTAAAGGGATGAACTCATTAGACATCATCATTGTTGTATTGACTGAGCATGTTATGGTCACAGTTGTAAAATTCTAAAACAGCAAATGAACAGAAATAACACTAGCAAAACTAGAAAAATAAAAAAAGGGGTTTGGAATGTTTGGAGGAAAAGAAGCAGAGAGAAAAATGAAGGAGGTATCGTGAGCAGGCTATCAAAGCAAAGGAAAGACTTGTATTGAATATCTAGTTATACCCCTTAAGCCGAATGCCTGAAAAGTACTTAATGACATTTTTTTAGTTTCTGCCTCCTTGTGTTTCAACAGTCATAACTTTTTTATTTTTTAAATGTTGTATGAGGTTTTGTTTTATGCGGGAGTAGTTGTACTTTTTAAGGGAATAGTTTACGTTCACTTACAAATTATTGCAAATTATTGCAAATTATTGGAAAAAAAAAATGTTTTGGTTTTTTTACATTTTTTTTACACCATTCACATTTCACACTTAAAAACTTGTTAGATTAATTTTTTTTTTTGTTTTAATGTATGCACAATTATTTTTCATTAAATATTTTTTATTTCATTTATTTTATTTATTTTTTTTCCACACTTTGTTATGTTTTTGGCCTTTTTAAAAAAATTCCATGAAGGGATAACTGTTTTACTTTTTTATTACACTTAGCATATATGAATATGCTAATACATTACTAATACATTATAATCTGTGTCATTTTGACCCAGGCAGCAATCAGGGCAGCACACAGTCTGCTGGCTTCTTACACAGACAGCCCTTGGGCTACTCTAGGTCCCAAGGGCTGTCTGTGCAGCTTTTTCACCGGGCTCTGTCGGGTCACCGGAGTCCCGATCACCCGACAGAGCAGGGGAAAGCCCTATGATTATGCAGCAGTCACGAACCGTGGGAATCAGAGGGTTAAGCGCCGGGGAGTGGAGGCTTCGCCCGCTCCTCGGCGCTTGCAAAGACTTTGGTGGAAATCGCAAACCCCGATGTATTCATCGACGCCAAAAGACGTCGCTGCAAACGAATGACCTGAAATGCCCGCCACCAAATGTCAGTGGTCGTTAAGGGGTTAAGGCAATATGAAAGACAGATGAGGATGGATGTTGTCAGTTCAAGGTTGCTAAATTTCAAAACAGTTGACGTGTTTAAATAGTAATATACTGGAGAGTTTTTCATTTATTTTCAGCCCATCCATTCTGGATTTTTCATCTTGTAGGGGGACATTTTGGGCGACATGTATGAATTCGATATTTTTTACTTGGCGCCGTCACTCCAGATTTTTGGTGCATTACATAGAGCTTAGTGCACCAAACTTCTCTCAAAGTTCGTCTCATTACACTCTATGCCCATACAAAGTTTGGCGCATTAAGCTCTATGTAATGCGCCAAAGTTTGTATGGGCATAGAGTGTAATGAGACGAACTTTCAGAGACTGATGATTCTAATAATTATCAAACCATATAAAATCTATAGGGCGACATGTATGAATTCGACTGCGTACTTTTTTTTACTTGGCACCGGCACTCCAGTTCTAAATAGATATAGAAGAGTGTAGAATACGACAGTATGAAGATTTTTGGCGCATTACATAGAGCTTAATGTACCAAACTTTGTATGGGCATAGAGTGTAACGCGCCAAACTTGGCGCATTAAGCTCTATGTAATGCGCCAAAAATCTATCATATTCTACACTCTCAGAATCTCAGAATCTGAGCATTGAAACATTAAGAGGGCAACATATATGGATTCAAATGCGTACTTTTTTTTACTTAGCGCCGACACCACAGTTCTAGATAGATATAAAAGAGTGTAGAATACAACAGATTTTTGGCGCATTACATAGAGCTTAGTGCTCCAAGTTTGGCGCATTACATTCTATGCCCATACAAAGTTTGGCGCATTAAGTTCTATGTAATGCGTCAAAAATCTGTCGTATTCTACACTCTTCTATATCTATTTAGAACTGTGGTGTCGGCGCCAAGTAAAAAAAAGTACGCATTCGAATTCATACATGTCGCTCATAGCCTTTACACATGTTTAGCGCATTGCTAATGCGCCAAAGTTTCGTTACGCGCCAAACACAAATGCGAGGTGTATTGAACTTTAGACTCCATTTTTAATTGCACAAAAAACACTTTCATACATTCAGGCACATTATACACTGAATATGAGATGTAATAATTTACTTCAAAGCGCCTTCATCCGTCTCTCAAAGATCGGCGCATTACACTCTATGCCCATACAAAGTTTGGCGCATTACAGTGAGCTTAATGCGCCAAACTTTGTATGGGCATAGAGTGTAATGAGATGAACTTTGAGAGATGTTTGGCGCACTAAGCTCTATGTAATGCGCCAAAAATCTGGAGTGTCGGCGCCAAGTAAAAAAAATCGAATTCATACATGTCGCCCTTTGTTTTTTCCTATCTTCCTACAGGCTGCACACTAAGGCTTAATATCTAGTTCTTCCTTTCTAGAGCGGAAGAAAAGAGACTCCAATTAGTCCTCTAGTTCATTAGAACTGCCCCTTTGAAAAGGTCCCCTAACACCAGAACAAACCAGGTTTCTAATTCTTTCTTGGACATGATATACTAGTAAAATGCTCAAAAAATGAAGGGAACATTAAAATGCCACATCCTAGATCTTAAAGAATAAAATATTCCAGTTGCAATTCTTTAATCATTACCGAATGGAAGAAAAAGAACAACAAAACATGAAAATGATCAATGAAAATCAAAATTAATATCCTGGATTTGGAATGATAATCAAAATCAGTGTGGAAAATCACATTTCATGCTGATCCATATTCAGTGGAAATGCCTCAAGACAAGGAAATGAGGCTTAGTAGTGTGTGTGGCCTCCATATGCCTGTATGATCTCCCTACAATGCCTGGACATGCTCCTGATGAAGAGGTCGATGTTCTATTGAGGAATTTCCTCCCAGACCTGGATTAAAGCTTCAGTCAACTCCTGGACAGTATCATAGCGCAACGTGAAATTGGTGGATGAAATATGATATGATGTCCCATGTGTACTCAATTGGATTCAGATCTGGGGAATGGACAGGCCAGTCCATAGCATCAATACCTTCATCATGCAGAAACTGCTGAAATACTTTAGTCACATGAGGCCTAACATTGTCATGCATCAGAAGGAAGTCATGGCCACTGCACCTGCATACGACCTCACAATGGGTCTGAGGATCTCATCCCGGTACCTAATGGCAGACAGGGCACATCTTGCAGCACATGGAGGGCTTTGTGGCCCTCTAAAGAAATGCCTCCCCACACCACTATTGACCCACTACCAAACCAATCATGCTGGAGGATGTTGAAGGCAGTAGAACATTCTCCACGGCCTCTTCAGGTTCTGTCATGTCTGTCACATGCTCATTGTGAACTTGCTCTCACCCCGTGAAAAGCACAGGGCGCCAACGTTGAATCTGACAATCTTGGTGTTCTCTGTCAAATGCCAATCACTCTGCATGGTGTTGGACAAAAAGCACAACACCGACTTGTGGATGTGCGCCCCTCATGGAGTCTGTTTCTGACAGTTTGAGCAGACACATGGATATTAGTGGCCTGCTAGAGGTCATTTTGTTCTCCTTGCACAAAGGATGAGATAGCAGTCCTGCTGCTGGGTTGTTGCCTTCCCACGTCTCCTGGTGTACTGGCCTGTCTCCTATCTGCTCCATGCTCTGGAAACTGTGGTGACAGACACAGCTAACTTTCTTGCCACAGCTCACATTGATGTGCCATCCTGCATGAGCTGCACTACCTGAGCAACTTCTGTGGGTTGTAGACACAATGTCATGGCACCTTAATGTTACCCAGAGCAATGACAAAATGCAAACAAAACAACAGCCGAAAAGGATGAGAACAGAGAAATGATCTGTGGTCACCACATGCAGAACCTCTCCTTTATAGGAGTTGTCTTGTTAATTGCCTATCATTTCTACCTGCCGTCTGTTCCATTTGCACAACAGCAGGAGAAATGGATTCTTAATCAGTGTTAAATTATAATTGGACAGGTTAATTTCACAGAAGTGTGATTGACTTGGAGTTACATTGTGTTGTCTAAGTGTTCCCTTTATTTTTTTGAGTAGTGTATATGAATCAAGCTAGGTAAGTGCTTATTTGTTTTCATTATTGCTGTTACATCTGGCATTTCAGAAGTGTTTTGACACAGCCTAATATATGGGTCATTCTAGTATCCAGAATCCGTGCATGACCATCTTAAACTTTCCAGGACAACCTGAGAGTGTCTCCGTTCAGTCTATTATTATTCACATTTATCTGCACGTATCTGCTGGGAGTGGACCCTGTGATCATCATGCATCTGGAAGACAATATATAACCTGCTGTGGATAAGCTCAGGACATCATGGCCAAAATAGATCCCAGAGAAGCATACATATATCCATTTTTTTGTCCTTCCATCACACTGGGGATTTCTCGAGTGGCTGTCCTGTGCCAAGGTATAATCCATTGTTTTCAATGTACCTGCCTACGTGAATCTTTTGTTCCTGGGGTATTTAAAAAACTAGTTTTTATCTTAGCCACAGCCCTTATTTAGATGACTGGTTTATGTGATTCTTCCAGACAACTGTTGGTCTCTTGAACAATACTCAGACCCTTAAACTTCTAGAAGCTCATGAGTGTCCTATCAATGAGAAGAAATCTTCTCTAATCCCGTCTCCATCTTTCCTTTTCCAAATAGACTGTTTCTATCTCAAGAGGGAATACGAAAGCTCAAATTTAATATGAGATGCCTGATACAGAATCATTATGTATCATTAAGGTCAGGTTTGAAAGTTTTGGGCTGCATCTTGGTCCAAAGCCCAAATATGGACTCTTCCAAACAATATACTTTTGTCTTTGAACCATCAGACTCAAAGCTGAACCAAATTATAACTATTTCACCAGAAACACATACTACCTGATGAAGCCGAGCACTTGTATCGGCGAAACGCGTTGCATCTGTCTACTCTTTTTTATTCAAAAGGTCTGACTTATTTTATTGCTTAAAGGGGATGTATCGCTTCCTTACTTCGGCTGAGTCACACTGCTCTGAGCTTCTCAACTCTGTGAATGCAGGGGCGTTTCTTCCCCTCCCAGCTGGTTGACATCATCCCCCCTTCACTGCTGGCCTGAGACTCCCCCCCCCACCTCTGAGTCCACATATCACTGTGTCTCTCCCTATCAGTCTTATTTTATAAGATCTGTATACATACCACAGGCTGCATTCAATCTAATCTGAGCACTGATCTCTCACAGCTGGAGATGTATTACAGCTTTCTAAGAATGGCACAGATCTGCGTCTATGCAGGAGAGTTAGGCACAGGGTCAACCCTGTCATGTTTTCTCATTGTACAATCTGCTGCAGTCTGTTTTTGCTAGGTGTAGAGACAGAAAATGCTAAGGCCCCTAACTCTGAGTCAGAGACACAGCTCCGTGAATCGACCCAGAGGCTGTACAGAAAAAAATGACTCTCAGTGTGAATTTCAAAGGAGGAGGGGATCAGGAGGGATTTTCCCACATGGTACAGTGTAAATAAAAAAACG
>JAODAL010058799.1:0-21882 GCA_025379985.1 Phyllomedusa bahiana | reverse complement strand
ATAAACATATCAGTGGTACAAATCCCTCTTCTGTCCTGATGGTTTGTTACAATGTATCAGTGCAGGACAAATCTATCTGGACGCCAGCCTGAGGACTGTCTAGTCGAGAGACAATTGTAGCAAACCCCCAGCTGTGAAAAAGATTAGCGCTTATCTGGTTTGCAACCCTTGGAATGATACAAGATTGTTTCCATTCACTGACAGCAAGCAGAGATCAGGAAAATGGTGATGAAATATTGCAAATGTTTGTGTAGCTGGCAGTGAGGGGAAAGGGGGCGATCCCACCTCAGTGACAGCTGCTGGCTGACCATGAGGGCTCCCAAGGCCACACACAAACTGCACATTAAGTGATAATTCATATGACCCTCCCCCTCTGCTTGCTGTCAGTGAATGAGAACAGTCTTGTAAACATCCAGAGAACAAAAACCCCCAAAAGGTTTCAGGGACCCCCACAATTAACCAGATCTGAAAGAATGGAAGACCCGCAGTATCCATTAAATTCAGTGACAAAGTTTTCTATTCCTTTTTAAGATCTCTGCTTGCTGACAGTGAATGATCACATTGTTTGCATCCAGAGGCTGAAATCTTGAACAAACTTAAAGGGTTCGTCTCACTACAGGGATCGCTGCTTTTTATGTTAAAGATCTTACAAAAACAAGTCACTTTGCAATATGTGTCCATTACCAGTGTCCTACCTATTCCTAGATATCCCCTCTTGTATGGGCTGCATCAGCTCCTCAGGTCACTATAGCTACAAACCTGTTTGGTCTCTCTTGATAGGCTTCCAGCACTGGTCGTTCTAGCTGCAGACCTGTTCGATCTCTCCTCATAGGCTGCCAGCACTGGTTGCTATAGCTACAGACCTGTTCATTTATATAGTTAGTACGGTTGAAAGAAGACACGTGCCCATCAAGTTCAAACAAAGGTGGGGAAAATGTGGTTGAAGTCTCTCTTGATAGGCTGCCAGCACTGGTTGCTATAGCTACAGACCTGTTTACTCTCTCCTGATAGGCTGCCAGCACTGGTTGCTATAGCTGCAGACCTGGCTTCTACTGCAGCCTAGTGGAAGCCAGTAAACACGCCCCTGAATTCAAAATGAAACCAAGAATACAGGACTGAGGTAAGATGAATCAGTGTAGTGAGACAACCCCTTTAATGCTTCTCACAGCAGAGAGTTTGTTACAGTAGTACCAGGCCATAGACTCCTCAGATTTCCCTCCTATCCTGATAGTCTGGAAGTTGATCAGCCTGGATACAACTGTAACAAACCCTCAGCTGGTATACCTATTAGATTTCAGAAGGATTTTAGCTTCTGGATGCAAAGCGGAATGCTTGCATTCATTGACAGCAAGCAGAGATCTTAAAATTGCACGGAATAGAAACCTATATATGAAGCTGCAGAATTTATCTATAAACTTTTCAATTTTATTTTATTCTTTCAACCATTGAACGACCGTTGTGCTGGGAATGATATTCACATACTTGGTCATACTGGTGACAGCAGGATGAGCGTTTCAGTGTTCCAGTTCAGTAATCCATAATGATCGTGTACAGGTGATTTGCTTTCCCTCCGTGATCAGAGCTATCTTTTTAATTGCCCAGAGCCGGACCTAGAATAGAAGACAGAGAAAGAACATGGGATGCTGGGGGTTGTAGTGCTAGGTCTGTGGCCTGCTCAGCTCTGTGAGGACTCCGAATCTGCACTGTCAACAGTGTGGGGGGGGGAGGGCGGGGGCGTGTGGAAGCACAAACCTCTGGGTTTATCCTCTCTGCAGCCCGATGAGGTCACGAGAGCTCAGTGCCAGGCGAGCTCCAGCGAGCTGCCATTATAACATCAGGGGCAATACACCAAGCATCCTAACACTGCCCCCAACTAACTTACCTGCCCCACAGCGGATAGGAAAAGAGACAGGGCACAAACCTGAGGCATCATTTATAGATGTGACGAGGATTCAGACATGGATCAGTTATGCAATGCGGTTTCCACGTTGAATAGTGTGAAGTGCGCGGACAGAAAGCACCTCAGTGTCACTCTCCTGCCCCCTAAGTGTCAGTGTCACTATCCTGTTCCCCAAGTGTCAGTGTCACTATCCTGTGCCCCAAGTGTCAGTGTCACTATCCTGCCCCCCAAGTGTCAGCGTCACTATCCTGCCCCCCAAGTGTCAGCGTCACTATCCTGCCCCCCGAGTGTCAGCGTCACTATCCTGCCCCCCCGAGTGTCGGCGTCGCTATCCTGCCCCCCGAGTGTCGGCGTCGCTACCTGCCCCCCGAGCGTGTCCGCGCTGTCGCTAGCCTGCCCCCCGAGTGTCGCGTCGCTAGCCTGCCCCCGAGTGTCGGCGTCGCTAGCCTGCCCCCGAGTGTCCGCGTCTCTAGCCTGCCCCCCGAGTGTCGGCGTCGCTAGCCTGCCCCCCGAGTGTCGGCGTCGCTAGCCTGCCCCCCGAGTGTCGGCGTCTCTAGCCTGCCCCCCGAGTGTCGGCGTCGCTAGCCTGCCCCCCGAGTGTCGGCGTCGCTAAGCCTGCCCCCCGAGTGTCGGCGTCGCTAGCGTCTGCCCCCCGAGTGTCGGCGTCGCTGCCAGCCTCCCCCCCCCCCAAGTGTCAGCGTCGTTCTCCTGCCCCCCCCCCCCCATGTGTCAGCGTCTTTCTCCTGCCCCCCCCCCCCCGCCCCACCGTGTGTCAGCGTCGGTTCGTTGATGTTTTTGTCAATGATTCACAATATGTGGGGGCAGAGCTATCTTTGGGTCACTGCCTCCACACAGGGTGAGTCTCAGGGTGTCACACGGGATGAACCCTGGACCCCTTCACCTCCTGGGTTCCTGCTCAGGTTGGTAATAGGCGGCTCTATGCTCAGGTTCCCAGTGAGGTGCAGGTTATTTTGGGCCCTCGGTGCAGGTAGTTGCAGGCGATGCTTCCCCGGTGCTGACACTGCAGATGAATAATTCAGCAGGACGTCTACATTATATATGTGTACACTTATGGATATATATAGACGGTGGCGTCACTCCATCCGCCCCAGGCCAGTTAACCTCTTCTTCTCTGGATGGCTCTGCCATGCACTGGCTTTTCTTCATTCTATGTCTCCAACATATTCCATAAAGGAGTCACACAGGGGGTGAGATGGGGACCTCTCTGTCTGATGTCACTTAAAGGGATTGTCCAGGGATATGTGTATTTTGTGAGGTTCTGCTGCTGAGACCACAGCACTAGGTTCTCTGCAACTCTGTAATGTGTTTTGTGCTTCATTTTCAATAGCTCTGCTTGCTGAAACATTTTGGACTTGTTCCATTGAAACCAGTTAGATAAGAACCATGCGTACAGGATACACGCGGTGTGGAGCGCGCACTAATGCATTGTATACGTTTACGGCCGTAAAAATAAGTGACGTCAATGCTTGAGACGCTTTTCGCTCGTAAAATCCCCATAGGAGACCTTGGGGATAGGATTTTTCCAAACCTCTAATCGGAGGTTTTTTTAAGCTGATGTGGAAGCTGATTTCGGAGGGGTTTTTTAGAGCATTTCCCAAAAACAGCATCAAAAAAGCCCCCAGAATGCCTCCAGTTCATTTTTATTGATTTCTATGTAAAACAGCGCTGTAGGTCACACGTAAAGGGTATTTTCCACTCGTTTTCCGCTCTTGTTTGGGCGCTGAAAAAGAAGCGTCATGTCAATTCTTGAAGCATTTTCAATGCTGAAAATCTCCATAGGAATCAATAGAAAGCTTCAACACCTCGTCCAAAACATCGGTGTGTTTTTCGGCGCGTTTTTGGAGAATTTTTCAGGGGTGAATTTTGCCCTTGCTATCAATGATTATGGGTGAAAACAGTGTTGAAAACCTCGTTTTAGACCTCTTCTGAAGAAGCGCGTTTCAGGCGAGGTTTTGACGCTGTTTTGGGCACTGAAATATCAGCGTCTAAACAGTGTCCAAATCAGCCGTGTGAACATACCCTGATACTGTCCTTGTTGCCCATAGCAACCAATCAGAGCGCAGCTTTCATTTCTTACACTGCCCGGGAAAAGTTAAAGATGAGCTCTGATTGGTCGCTGTGGGCTCTGATTGGTCGCTGTGGGCTCTGGTCGCGATGGGCTCTGGTCGCTATGGGCTCTGAGTGGTCGAGATGGGCTCTGATTGACTTCTGTGGGCTCTGGTTGCTATGAGCTCTGACTGGGTGCTGTGAGCTCTGATTGGTCGATATGAGCTCTGATTGCTATGAGCTGTGATTGGTCACTATGGGCTCTGATTGACTGCTGTGGGCTCTGGTCGCTATGAACTGTGATTGGTCGCTATGAGCTGTGATTAGTTGCTATGAGCTCTGATTGGTCGCTATGGGCTCTGGTTGCTATGAGCTCTGATTGGTCGCTATGGGCTCTGATTGGTTGCTATGGGCTCTGGTTGCTATGGGCTCTGATTGACTGTTGTGGGCTTTGATTGGTTGCTATGGACAATAAGAACAGTCTTCTGTTAGACAGCTTTGATAAATCAGCCCCAACACAACACTGTCTTTGTTGCCCATAGCAACCAATCAGAGCTCAGCTTTCATTTTCCCAGAGAAATGTAAGCAGTAAAAGTCAAGCTCTGATTGTTTGCTTTAAGCTCTGATCGGTTGCCATGGGCAACAAGGACAGGCTTAGGCTAGGTCTACACATCACAGGTTTTCCGTCGGATTTTCGGCGGTTTCAGTATTTTGAATCTGCCGAAAATCCACCGGTCCCCTGTGCTACATAGACCGCAATAAAAAATCCATGATGTAGTTTTACTGTCGGTTTTAAAATCCGGCGCAATGTGCAGCATGTTGTATATTCCGCCAGATTCTGCTTGAATTTGTCATCGGATTATAAGGGGCCGACGGCAAATCTTAAAACCGACCGCAAATCTGTGCCAAAAACCGCCGTCCTGCCGCTGTCCAGCAATGTGAATATTCACAGATTTTGGCCACCATTTTGACATTTGCTGTGTAGACCCAGCCTCACTAGTAGACCGTTTTGATACATGAGGCCCGCCGTGTCCGATTTTGAAAGGAAAACATGGCTGCTGTCTTCCGAAAGCTGCCCCGCATCCATCCAGTTAGGTTTGGTATTACAGTTCACTTACCGCTGCAATACCAGACACCACCTATAGTCAGGTGTGGCGCTGTTTCTGGGAGTTTTGTAAGTGAATGGTTTTTGAGGTAGGAGGGGAGCAGTACCTCGTGCCCCAGCAGTGAACCACCAGCACCAGCAGCTACTGGGCATGTAGCAGGGACGTCTGTGCCAGCTGCAGCTTCTAAATGTCAGTGACAGGAACTGCGCAGTTCTTTCCCGCTGGCGATAAAAGGTTGGCCGTCCGGCCCGGCTCTATTGTGAGCGGCCGCGCTCTGCTCGCTGGTGATAAGTTGTTGTTTTTTCGCAGGCTCCAGGGCAAACAGACATAAAGCCGTGTTATTATGCAGCTGGCAGTGTGCGCCAAGCATTGTCCCCACCCTCCTGCCTTTCCGTCTTCCAAGTCCTCCTCTCACCTCGCCCAGCACCGACAAAATCTAAATGTTATTTTGGGGGAGGATAGGCGGCTCAGGATTCTTATGACTGTGCTTATTACCTGCCAAGGCGAGAGGCTGGCATGGCGGGCAGGAGTAAAGTAACGGGCACAGTAGTGGTATGCAACCTACGCGTTTCCAGCTGCTGTGGAACTACAACTCCCAGCTTGCTTTAGAAGTATTTGGGGGGTCTCCAGCTGTTGTGAAACTACAGACCAAGGCGAGCTGTTGGCACAGTGGGCACCTGATCAACTATTATTATATTCCTTTAATGCAAAAAGCAAATTACGTACGACCTGCGGCACTTCAGCTGCTGTGGAACTACAACTCCCAGCATGCCCTCGAAGTATTGGCGGGGGGGGGGGGTCTTAGGCTGTTGTGAAACTACAGCCAAAGGCGAGCTGTTGCAAAGTGGGCACCTGATCAACTATTGCTGTGACCTGCGGCTCTTCTGCTGTTGTGAAACTACAACTCTCAGCATTACCTACCATCCCCCAACTGTAAAACTGTTACTCCCACTATTCCAAGGGGAACTTGGCACAGAGGTCACAAATTTAGCTCCTGATCTATTATTATTGTATGGAAATAATTCAAAGCTACTGTGGAACTACAACTCCCAGCATTACCCATCAGCATGCATTGGAGGCTGTTGAGAAACTACAAATCCCAGCCTCAAATAGCTAGGTGCCTCCTGCTTTTGTGGAACTACAACTCCCAGCATTACCTATCAGCACACAGCTGTAAAACTGTAACTCCCAGTGGGCACCAGTTTAGCTCCTGATCAGTTCTTATTGTATGGCCATAAGTCAAAGCTGCTGTGGAACTACAACTCCCAACGTTAACTATCAGCATGCATTGGAGGCTGTTGGGGAACTACAAATCCCAACCTCAACTCGCTAGGTGCCTCCTGCTTTTGTGGAACTACAACTCCCAGCATTACCTATCAGCACACAGCTGTAAAACTGTAACTCCCATTGGGCACCAGTTTACCCAGATCAATTCTTATTGTAATGGGCCTAAGTCAAAGCTGCTGTGGAACTACAACTCCCAACGTTAACTATCCAGCATGCATTTGGAGGCCTGTTGGGAACTACAAATCCCAGCCTCAAATAGCTAGGTGCCTTCCGCTGTTGTGTAACTACAACTCCCAGTACATCAACACAACTGTAAAACTGTAACTCCCCAGTGGCACCAGTTAGCTACTAATCAATTCTTATTGTATGGCCATTATTCAAAGCTGCTGTTGAAACTTCAACTCCCACGTTTTAACTATCACATGCATTGGATGCTGTTGGGAAACTACAAATCCCAGCCTCAAATAGCTAGGTGCCTTCCGCTGTTGTGTACTACAACTCCCAGTATCAGCACACAGACTTGTAAAACTTGTAACGCCCCAGTGCTCCAGTTTAGCTCCTGATCAATTCTTATTGTATGGCCATAATTCAAAGCTGCTGTGGAACTACAACTCCCAACGTTAACTATCAGCATGCATTGGAGGCTGTTGGGGAACTACAAATCCCAACCTCAACTCGCTAGGTGCCTCCTGCTTTTGTGGAACTACAACTCCCAGCATTACCTATCAGCACCACAGCTGTAAAACAGTAACTCCCAGTGGGCTCCGTTTTAGCTCCTGATCAGTTCTTATTGTATGGCCATAAGTCAAAGCTGCTGTGGAACTACAACTCCCAACGTTAACTATCAGCATGCATTGGAGGCTGTTGGGAAACTACAAATCCCAGCCTCAAATAGCTAGGTGCCTTCCGCTGTTGTGTAACTACAACTCCCAGTATCAGCACACAACTGTAAAACTGTAACTCCCAGTGGGCACCAGTTTAGCTCCTGATCAATTCTTATTGTATGGCCATAATTCAAAGCTGCTGTGGAACTACAACTCCCAACGTTAACTATCAGCATGCATTGGAGGCTGTTGGGGAACTACAAATAACAACCTCAACTCGCTAGGTGCCTCCTGATTTTGTGGAACTACAACTCCCAGCATTACCTATCAGCACACAGCTGTAAAACTGTAACTCCCAGTAGGCCAAAGGGAACTTGGCACAGTGGATACCAGTTTTGCTGATTAATTCTCACTGTATAACTATAATTCAAAGCTGCTGTGGAACTACAACTCTCAGCATTACCTATCAGCACACAGCTATAAAATTGTAAACTTCCCATGGGCACCAGTTTTAGCTCCTTCAAATTCTTTATTGTCCATGCCATAATTCAAAGCTGCTGTGGAACTACAACTCCCAAATTCACTATGAGCATGCATTGGAGGGCATTGGAAACTACAAATTCCCAGCCTCAACTAGCTAGGTGCCTCCCGCTGTTGTGAACCTACAACTCCCAGCATTGCCTATCCGCACACAGCTGTAAAACTGTAACTCCCAATGGACACCAGGTTAGCTTTTATTGTATGGCTAGAATTCAAAGCTGCTGGGGAACTACAACTCCCAACATTAACTATCGGCATGCATTGGAGGCTGTTTGGTAACTACAAATCCCAGCCTCAATTAACAGAACGCTAGGTGCCTGCCGCTGTTGTGGAACTACAACTCCCAGCATTACCTATCAGCACACAGCTAAAAAATTGTAACTCCCTTGTGGGCACCATTTTCTTATTTAGTGGGCCATAATTCAAAGCTGCTGTGGAACTACAACTCCCAATGTTCACTATCAGCATGCATTGGAGGCTGTTGGGAAACTACAAATCCCAGCCTCAACACGCTAGGTGCCTGCCACTGTTGTGGAACTACAACTCCCAGCATTACCTATCAGCACACAGCTATAAAATTGTAACTCCCAGTGGGCACCAGTTTAGCTCCTGATCAATTCTTATTGTATGGCCATAATTCTACAAATCCCAACCTCAATTAGCTAGGTGCCTCCTGCTGTTGTGGAACTACAACTCCCAGCATGCCAAGGGGAACTGTTGGCACCGTGGGCATCGATTTGTTACCTGATCACGTATGGCTGTAAGGTAACCTTCAGCTCTCCCCCTGTAATGAGGGTCTGGGCATGCTGAGGGTCTCCAACTCCGCCCAGCATTTACTATCCGTGTGCATTGAGAGCTATGAAACTACAATTCCCAACATCAACCAGCAGCATGCTGAGGGTCTGACCAGAGTTCTGCAGGGAGGGGGGTGCAGAATTTGAAGCTTTTTTCAGACTAAACTATAAAAGGAAAGGTTGTGCATCGGGAAGGAGCTGTCATGTGTTTTCCTGGAAAACGTGACCGTGTTGGAGGGAGATAATGCCGCCCGCTCATACAGGAAGCGTCATGGCCGCCGCAGCACCGTCTCTGCCCGGGGCCGGTCTGGCTCCCTGTCTGTTTACAGTGGTGGCCACCATTTTCTAGGCAGAGTCAGGACCAGGCAGGTTTTCCTTCATATTGTGTATAATATAGAATGACTTGAAAGGGGGCTCCCGGCTCCACAGGCTGTGCCAGGAATGTGTGATAGATGGGGGTCCGCGCAGCTCCTGTCCTACCTGGGGAGGCATACTTGGCCGTTTCCATAACTGGAGTAGGCCACGGCCACTCTTCCATGGATGTTGCTTGTGGGATCTTCGTTTTGGACATAGCTGAGGGTCACAGAGGGAGGACCCCCATCTACCTGCCATAACCCCTTTAAAGGAGTCTCCCACAATTTACATTGATCATGCAGGAGCGCCGTCCATCTGTCCAGTAGAGTTTGAATGAAGTGCCCAACCCTGTTCACACTTATCTAGGAGCTCAGGACCCTTCTTCTAGTGGTCAGTGGGGTTTTTAGGTGATGAGTGTCCATAACAGGATGACCCTATAGTCTGGTATCATCCAGGGTTTTCTTCTAGATTTGTAAAGTTTATAACTGATGGTGGGCGACTCCTAATAGTGTCAGCCACTTTCTCTACTTTCCACATTGAGAACACATGCACTCTCAGCAAAGCCAAGCGTGCATATGCAAGGAGGGTCAGAAGCTGTAGTTTCAGGCGAGTGTGTATGTGAGGAGCAGCCGTCAGCCGAGTGTGTATGTGAGGAGCAGCCGTCAGCCGAGTGTGCATGTAAGGAGCAGCCGTCAGCCGAGTGTGCATGTAAAGAGCAGCCGTCAGCCGAGTGTGCATGTAAAGAGCAGCCGTCAGCCGAGTGTGCATGTAAAGAGCAGCCGTCAGCCGAGTGTGCATGCGTATGTAAGGAGCAGCCGTCAGCCGAGTGTGCATGCGTATGTAAGGAGCAGCCGTCAGCCGAGTGTGCGTGTAAGGAGCAGCTATCGGCCACGGTGCTGTATGGGTCTCTTAGTAGAAGGATGAGTGAGAGTAGACACCACGCACCGTGTCCTGGTCTGGAGTCTGCAGGACTGTAGGGACTCCCTGCACCCGCACACATGCTCCCTACATGATCCAGCGTTGCACCAGGTGTCCCGTATAGCACGGCTGATACCACTCATCAATGTCTCTGACTATCGGACTGTGGCAGGAAACAGATATCAGGTGCCGGACTATCAGACGCCAGTATAACGGATCCTTATGCCTTATATGTCACTGTATATTTGAGGGGGGGGGTCGGTTATGTCATGTGATATCATCTTTCCCCTGGGGGGGGGCCCGCACACCCCGGGGGGGGGGGGGGGGGGGGGGGGGGGGGCGCCGGGGGGCCCCACCCCCCAGGATTCTGGCATTCGGACCCTCAGTTTTTGCCCCTTGTCTCAATTCTGCCCCAATGACCTGGTGACAGTGAGTGTGGAGGGCGAGGGGTCATAACTGCGGCAGGGTACAGCGCGGGCACTACAGCCATACATGTGCTGGGAGGGGGCCCGGCGGTGACTCTGGGCCGCTCCTGCCATTGTCTGTGCCCCCCTGTAGTCAGTGCAGGGCGCAGGTGTCCGGCCTCGCTCGCCGCTTTTATTTCCTGTTGTTCTTCATGTTTTGCTCGGTTCTCAGAGGAAGTTCTGGATTCAGGTTACTGCCCACGAGACGAGAATTACAACAGATTAGCCCAGGCCCTGCGGCCGCTGCCGGGACGCTGCCATGTACTGGCCCGGATTAGAGAGCAGGGACATTGCTGCGCGCTCTCACACTGCGCGCTCTCACATCCTCCCTGTCTCTTATGGTATTTATAGGGTCTTGTGTTCCCAGAGCCGGACAAATATTTTACTATTTCTCCCTCTCTCCCCTCTGTGTCTCTCTCTCCTATCTCTCCCTTTTTTTCTTTCCCTCTTCTCTCTCTCTCTTTCCCCTTCTCTCTCTCTCTCCCCTCCTCTCTCTCTCTCTTCCCCCCTTCTCTCTCTCTTTCCCCTCTCTCTCTCTCTTTCCCCTCTTCTCTCTCTCTTTCCCCTCTTCTCTCTCTCTTTCCCCTCTTCTCTCTCTTTCCCCTCTTCTCTCTCTCTTTCCCCTCTTCTCTCTCTCTCTTTCCCCTCTTCTCTCTCTCTCTTTCCCCTCTTCTCTCTCTCTCTTTCCCCTCTTCTCTCTCTCGTTCCCCTCTTCTCTCTCTCTTTCCCCTCTTCTCTCCCTCTTTCCCCTCTCTCTCCCTCTTTCCCCTCTCTCTCCCTCTTTCCCCTCTCTCTCCCTCTTTCCCCTCTTCTCTCCCTCTTTCCCCTCTTCTCTCCCTCTTTCCCCTCTTCTCTCCCTCTTTCCCCTCTTTTCTCTCTCTTTCCCCTCTTTTCTCTCTCTTTCCCCTCTTCTCTCTCTTTCCCCTCTCCTCTCTCTCCCCCGCTTCTCTCTTTCCCCTCTCTCCTCTTCTCTCTCTTTCCCCTCTCTTCTCTCTCTTTCCCCTCTCTTCTCTCTCTTCCCCTCTCTTTTCTCTCTTCCCCTCTCTTCTCTCTCTTCCCCTCTATTCTCTCTCTTCCCCTCTTTTCTCTCTCTTTTCCCCTCTTTTCTCTCTCTTTCCCCTCTTCTCTCTCTCTCTTTCCCCTCTTCTCTCTCTCTTTCCCCTCTTTTCTCTCTCTTTCCCCTCTTTTCTCTCTTTCCCCTCTTTTCTCTCTTTCCCCTCTTTTCTCTCTCTCTTTCCCCTCTTCTCTCTCTCTTTCCCCTCTTCTCTCTCTTTCCCCTCTTCTCTCTCTCTCTTTCCCCTCTTCTCTCTCTCTCTTTCCCCTCTTTTCTCTCTTTCCCCTCTTCTCTCTCTCTCTTTCCCCTCTCTCTTCTCTCTTTCCCCCTCTTCGCTCTCTCTCTTCTCCCTCTTCTCTCTCTCTTTTCCCCTCTTTTCTCTCTCATTCCCCTCTTTTCTCTCTCTCTTTCTCTCTCTTTTCTCTCTCAATCACTCTCTTTCTCCTCTTTCCCCTCTTTTCTCTCTCTTTCCCCCCTTTCTCTCTCTTTCCCCCCTTTTCTCTCTTTCCCCCTTTTCTCTCTCTCTTTCCCCCTTTTCTCTCTCTTTCCCCTCCTTCTCTCCTCGTCTTTTCCCCTCTTCCTCTCTCTCTTTCCTCCTCTCTCTTCTCTCTCGTTCCCCTCTTCTCTCTCTCGTCGTTCGCCCTCTTCTACTCTCATCGTTCCCCTCTTCCTCTCTTCTCGTTCCCCTCATCTCTCTCTCCGTTCCCTCCTCTTCTCACCCCCCCCCCCCCCCCCCCCCCCTCCTCTCGTCCACTCTTCTCTCTCTCGTTCCCCCTTTCTCTCTCTCGTTCCCGCTCTCTCTCTCTCTTCCCCCCTTCTCTCTCTTCTCCCCTTCTCTCTCTCTTTCCCCTTCTCTCTCTCTTTCCCCCCTTCTCTCTCTTTCCCCTTTCTCTCTCTTTCCCCCCTTTCTCTCTCTCTTTCCCCCCCTACTCTCTCTCTTTCCCCTCCTTCTCCTCTCGTCTTTCCCCTCTTCTCGTCCCTCTTTCCCCCGCTTCTCTCCCTCTTTCCTCCCCTCTTCTGTCTCTCTTTCCCCTCTTTTCTCTCTCTTTCCCCTCTTTTCTCTCTCTTTCCCCTCTTTTCTCTCTCTTTCCCCTCTTCTCTCTCTTTCCCCTCTTTTCTCTCTCTTTCCCCTCTTTTCTCTCTCTTTCCCCTCTTTTCTCTCTCTCTTTCACCTCTTTTTCCTCTTCCCTTCTCCCCTCTTCTCTCTCCTTTCACTCTTCTCTCTCTCTTTCCCCTCTTCTCTCCTCTTACCCCTCTTCTCCTCTTTACTCCCTCTTCCTCTCTCTCCCCCCTCTTTTCCTCTCTCTTTCCCCTCTTTTCTCTCTCTTACATCTTCTCTCTTCTCCTCTCTCCCCTGTTCTCTCCTCTCTCTTTCCCCTCTCTCTCTCCCTCTTTCCCCTCTCTCTCTCTCCCTCTCTTTCCCCTCTTCTCTCTCTCTTTCCCCTCTTCTCTCTCTCTTTCCCCTCTTCTCTCTCTCTCTCTCTCTTTCCCCTCCTTCTCTCTCTCTCTCTCTTCCACCCTCTTCTCTCCCTCTCTTCTCTCCCTCCTCTTATCTCACTTCTCCCCTTCTCACTCTCTTCCCCTCTCTCTCTCTCTCTCCCTCTTTCCCCCTCTCTCTCCTCTCTCTCTCTCTCTCTCTCTCTCTCTTTCACCCCTCTCTCTCTCTCTCTCTTTCCCCATCTTACTCTCTACTCTCGTCATCTCTTTTCCCCCCTCTTCTCTCCTATCTCTCTTTCCCCTCTTCCTCTCTCTCTCATCTTTCCCCGCCTCTTCTCTCTCTCTCTCTTTCTCACCTCTTCTCTCTCTCTCTCTCTCTCTTTCCCCTCTTCTCTCTCTCTCTCTCTCTCTTTCCCGCTTCTCTCCTCTCTCTCTCTCTCTTTCCCGCTTCTCTCCTCTCTCTCTCTCTCTTTCCCGCTTCTCTCCTCTCTCTCTCTCTCTCTTTCCCGCTTCTCTCCTCTCTCTCTCTCTCTCTCTTTCCCCCTCTCTCTCTCTCTCTCTCTCTCTCTTTCCCCCTTCTCTCCTCTCTCTCTCATCTCTTCTTTCTCCCCCCTCCCAGCTTTCCCCCCCCCCCTCTCTCTCTCTCTCCTCTCTCACTCCTCTTTCCCTCTTCTCTCTCTCTCTCTCCTCTCTTCTGCCCCCTCTTCTCTCTCTCTCTTCTCTCTCTTCCCCCTCTTCTCTTCTCTCTCTCTCCTCTCTTCTCCCCCTCTTCTCTCTCTTCTCTCCTCTCTCTCCCCCTGTTCTCTCTCTCTCTCTCTCTCTCTCCCCCCTCGTCTCTCTCTCTCTCTCTCTTTCCCCTCTTCTCTCTCTCTCTCTCTCTCTTTCCCCTCTTCTCTCTCTCTCTCTCTCTCTTTCCCCTCTTCTCTCTCTCTCTCTCTCTCTTTCCCCTCTTCTCTCTCTCTCTTTGCCCCTGTGCGATGTGCCCCCCTGTGCGATGTGCCCCCCTGTGCCCATCAGATCCTTAGGAGGTGTTGGGGCTCCTGCTGGGAACACACCCAGGTGTCACATTTGGCAGACACACATGAAGGGTTTGCTGTTTGTGTGAGAGACCAGAAGCCCCTGAGGCGGAGGAGCTCTTGACCAAGGTCTGCTGTCCAAAGCTGGTGGCCGAGAGATGGGCTAGAGGGCCAGTGAGAGCTCTGCAGCAGCCGATAGGACCCTTGGTGCCCAGCGATAGGGACGGTCATAGACCCAAACAGTACCCGTCCTGTTAGGGTCATTTTCAAGTGGGGGAAGATGCATTGATTTGGGAACTTTGAAGTGTCCCTGTTGCTTTCAGTGACCGTGTGGGGTCTCAGGACCCGGCCGACTTTTTGGCATTAGGTGACAACTGTAATAACACTGGGCAACAGAATAGACTGCAATGAACACGTGTTGTATCCGTCACACATAATGGACCCCCCACTTTAAACCCAATCAGAGACCCTCTGCCTATACAGATCGCCGGCGGTGCCCAAGAAATGCTGCAAGGAGTTACCAAAAAACGTCCTCATTAAATTTGTGCTACAATTTCTTATGATCTGCGCTTGCTGACAGTGAATGGGAGCCTTCTGGTTTACATCCACTGGCTAAGAACCTGAACAGATCTAAAGGGGTTGTCTCACTACGAGGATTACTTTTATGTTAAAGATCTTGCAAAAACAAGTCGCTTTGCAATATGTGTCCATTGCCATTTTCCTACCTATTCCTGATATCCCCTCTGTATGGGTGCATCATCTCCTCAGGTCGCTATAGCTACCACCTGTTCGAGTTCTCTCCCTGATGAGGGCTCTGCAGCGATGGTTTTGCCTAAAGCTACAACACTGTTTCAACCTCTCCTAATAAGGCTGCCAGCACTGCTTGAAATACTACAGACCTGTTTTGCTCTCTCCTGATAATCTCCAACACTGTTGCTATAGCTACAGACCTGTTCTCCTTCTCCTGATAGGCTGTCAGTCACTAGGTTGCTATAGCTACACCTGTTTCATCTCTCCTGATAGGCTGCCAGCACTGGTTGCTATATCTACAGCACCTGTTCGATCTCTCCTTATAGGCCTGCCAGCAAGGTTGCTATAGGCTACAACCTGTTCCTCTCTCTCCGATAGGCTGGCCAGCACTGTTGCTCTAGCTCTACATACCTGTCGAATCTCTCCTTATAGGCGCCAGCGTCTGGTTGCTAATAGTTTAGATCCGTTTTGTTCTCTCCTTATAGGGCTGCCAGCACTGGTGCTATGCTACAGACCTGTTCAATCTCACCTTATAGGCTGCCGATCACTGGTTGCTATAGCACAGACCAGTTTGCTCACTCCTGATAGGCTGCCAGCACAGGACTATAACTATAGACCTGTTTCGACTCTCCCTGATAGTGCTGCCATCACTGGTCGCTATATCTACAGACCTGATTCATCTCTCCTAGAAGTGCTGCCAGCACTGGTTGCTATAGCACAGACCCTGTCTATAGTCGCTCCTGATTAGGCTGCCCAGCACTGGTTGCCCCTATAGCTACAGACCTGTTCAATCTATCCTGATGGCTGCAATCACTGATTGCTATAGCTAACAGACCTATTTGATTCTCTCCTGCTAGGCTGCCAGCACTGGTTGAGATAGCTAAAGACCTGTTTGAGCTCTACCTATAGAGCAAACAGCGCTGGCAGCCTAACTACAGTCCTGGCTTCTACTGCAGCCTAGTAGATGCCAGTAAACACGACCCTGAATTGAAAGTGAAATCAAAAAAACAGGACTGAGGTGAGGATGAATCATTGGAGTGAGACAACCCCTTTAATGTTTCTCCCAACTGAGGGTTCGTTACACTTGTATCCAGTCTAGAGAATCTTCTGTGAGCTGAACCCCAGCAGCAGCGCAGCTCTCTCTCCAGTTTGCTACAAACTGGGAAGGTTTTCAGCCTCTGGATATACTCGAGTGTTTCCATTCAATGACTGTAAGCAGAGAGATGAGGAATTTATCCATCATATAATCATATTATACCATAACTTCAAGGGGTTTTATTACAAAGTAAAATGGATGTGTGACGCTTGTAATTTGTATGATAAACATTTTCACCATATATCATTATTACAAATTCTGCACCATTTTTGTTTTAGCGGCTCCCTTAGTGATCCATATTGTACAGCTTGTCTCCAGGGCTACGACCAGTGACGCGAGCTCCTCAGTCTTGGCCGCACATGCCCAGACATCACCTCTCCTCGCAGGCAGCTTTGGTCAGTCTATTCCCTGTCTAGTAATCACACACACTCACTGCTGAGCGAGTGTTCAACCCCAGGTGCTGTCATTCTACTCCCATCCTCATTACTCATTAGTAATCACACACACTCACTCCTGAGCGAGCGTTCAACCCCAGGTGCTGTCATTCTACTCCCGTCCTCTGTACTCCTTAGTAATCACACACACTCACTGCTGAGCGAGTGTTAAACCCCAGGTGCTGTCTTTGCCGATGCCTGGGGGCCCCAGAACCATAGGAGTGCAAATGGTCAGAGGTATGTCTGTGGAAACCAGGGAGCCCCTGTTTGATGCTGCTTATTTAACTGTTTGTATGTTCTCAGGATTCACAAACAGATAAAAACCATGACGGAGCAGGGAGCCCATGGACTTCCTACCGCACCTATTAGTCTTGTAGGCTGCAGGCTATTTTAGGCCTACAAGACATCATGGGAGCATCCTGATTAAGGCTTCATCCATGTTTCGGTGTGGTTAGAGGTGTGGCCTCATGTAATGGCGTGGTTAGAGGTGTGGCCTCATGTAATGTTTTGGTATGGTTAGAGGCGTGGCCTGTGTCATGTGCTTGGGTAGCGCCTAGTGCGTTGCTTTGCCCCATGGTCCATACTTCTTTTAAGAAGGCCCTGTTGCCCCTAAATGCCTTGTATAATTTCACGACACTACCTTCAAATTTATTTGCAACTATTATGGATTTTTTAATTTTTTTATTAGGAGGTCGTTTGTTTTTTTTTAAACAATTTTTTAAAGTTCCTGTATGTACTGACTCGTCTCTCCGACGTCCCCTGTAATCGCGTGGTGAGAGAATGGCTTCATGGATATTCTTCCAGCACCGGCTATGGCCCAAGAGGTGTAAGTACTATCAGCAGGATCTGATAAGAATGAAGAAACACCCTCTCCAGTGCAGAAAAACACGACTCCATATTCCTTCCATGTTTTGTTCTGGTCATTGGCCTACTGTCTAATCTTTATCTGTCCCTGCTGAGAGAACACTAGGGCGATTTATTCTGTCATTACCTACTATTTGTAACGAGACTACATGGAGATAAGCAACAGCTGCAGTAAAGTGAGGTTCGTTTGCCAGGCCATTCAAAAGTTTTATGTCCCAGCTAGAAAAAGTTTTATATGTAATTCAATAAATAGATTAAAAATAATAAAACATTTAATAAAAAATAAAAATACTGCCAAACATTCTAAAAAAAAAAAAAAAAAAAAGTTTTTTTTTTTTTTTTTAAAGGAATATTGTTTTTAACAAAAATACTGCACTGTCCTTGTCTGTACAGCTCTCTGCAGTGCAGAAAAACACGACTCCATATTCCTTCCATGTATTGTTCTGGTCATTGCCCTACTGTCTAATCTTTATCTGTCCCTGAGAACACTAGGGCGAATATTCTGTTATTACCTACTGTTTGTAATGAGACTACATGCAGATAAGCAACAGCTGCAGTAAAGTGAGGTTCATTTGCCCGGCCATTCAGAAGTTTTATGTCCTGGCTAGAAAAAGGTTTTATATATAATTTAATAAATAAATTAAAGATAATAAAAAATATAATAAAAAATAAAAATTGCCAAAAATTCTAAAAAAATAAAATATATATATATATTTTTTTTAGGAATATTGGTTTTAACAAAAATACTTTTTTCTGATGGAAGTCGTCAGATAACAGAGAGTGCGAGCTGGTTGATCACATTCAGATGCAGAGTTCTCTGCCCTGTCTCTGTCTGTACAGCTCTTTGCGGTGCAGAAAAAGTTTACTCAATTTTCCTTCCATGTATTGTTATTTTCATTGCCCCACTATCTAATCTTTATTGTTCCTGAGAAACACTAGGATGAATATTCTGTTAATTACCTACTATTTGTAATGAACTACATGGAGCAGCAGCTGCAGTAAAGTGTGGTTCGCTTGACAGGCCATTCTGATGTTTTATGTCCCGTCTAGAAAAGTTTTTATATGTAATTTAATAAATAAATTATAAATAATAAAAAATTCAATGAAAAAAAAATACTGCCAAAAATTCTAAAAAATAAAAAAAAAATTTAGAATCATTTTTAGCAAAAATACTCTTTTTCTGATGGAAGTCGTCAGATAACGGAGAGTGCGAGCGGCGGATCAAAATTCAGCTGCAGAGTTTGACCGTCCTGTCCCTGTCTATACAGCTCTCTCCAGTGCAGAAAAAGATGACTCCATTTTCCTTCCATGTTTTTGTTCTCATCATTGCCATTCTTGTCCTGAGAACACTAGGGCGAATATTCTGTCATTACCTACTATTTGTAATGAAACACATGGAGATAAGCAACAGCTGCAGTAAAGTGAGGTTCGTTTGCCGGCCATTCAGAAGTTTTATGTCCCGGCTAGAAAAAGTTTTATATGTAATTCAATAAATAGATTAAAAATAATAAAACATTTTAATAAAAAAAATAAAAATACTGCAAAATTGTAAAAATAATAATATAAAAAAAATTTTTAGAAACATTTTTAGCAAAAATACTCTTTTTCTGATGGAAGTCGTCAGATAAAAGAGTGTGTGAGCTGGCGCCGGATCACATTCAGCTGCAGAATTCGCCGCCCTGTGCCTGTCTGTATAGCTCCTTGTGGTGCAGAAAAGGATGACTCCATTTTCCTTCCATGTTTTGTTCTTGTCATTGCCCTACTGTCTAATCTTTATCTGTCCCTGAGAACACTAGGGCGAATATTCTGTCATTACCTACTATTTGTAATGAGACTACATGGAGCAGCAGCTGTAGTAAAGTGAGGTTCGCCTGCCAGGCCATTCAGAAGTTTTATGTCCCGGCTAGAAAAGGTTTTATATGTAATTTTTAATTAAAAAAAAAATAAAAAATACTGCCAAAAAAAAAAAAAAAATTAAAAAAAATTCTTTTTTTTTAAAAGAATATTAGTTTTAACAAAAATACTTTTTTCTGATGGAAGTCGTCAGATAACAGAGAGTGCGAGCTGGTGGATCACATTAAGCTGCAGAGTTCGCTGCCCTGTCTCTGTCTGTACAGCTCTTTGCGGTGCAGAAAAAGTTTACTCCATTTTCCTTCCATGTATTGTTCTTGTCATTGCCCCACTATCTAATCTTTATCTGTCCCTGAGAAAACTAGGACGAATATTCTGTCATTACCTACTATTTGTAATGAGACTACATGGAGCAGCAGCTGCAGTAAAGTGTGGTTCGCTTGCCAGGCCATTCAGAAGTTTTATGTCCCGGCTAGAAAAGTTTTTATATGTAATTTAATAAATAAATTAAAAATAATAAAAAATTCAATGAAAAAAAAAATACTGCCAAAAATTCTAAAAAATAAAAAAAAATTTTAGAATCATTTTTAGCAAAAATACTCTTTTTCTGATGGAAGTCGTCAGATAACGGAGAGTGCGAGCCGGCGGATCAAATTCAGCTGCAGAGTTTGCCGTCCTGTCCCTGTCTATACAGCTCTTTCCAGTGCAGAAAAAGATGACTCCATTTTCCTTCCATGTTTTGTTCTCATCATTGCCCTACTGTCCCTGAGAACACTAGGGCGAATATTCTGTCATTACCTACTATTTGTAATGAAACCACATGGAGATAAGCAACAGCTGCAGTAAAGTGAGGTTCGTTTGCCTGGCCATTCAGAAGTTTTATGTCCCGGCTAGAAAAAGTTTTATATGTAATTCAATAAATAGATTAAAAATAATAAAACATTTAATAAAAAAAATAAAAATACTGCCAAAAATTCTAAAAAATAATAAAAAAAAAAATTTTAGAAACATTTTTAGCAAAAATACTCTTTTTCTGATGGAAGTCGTCAGATAAGAGCAGGCATCCTCAAACTGCGGCCCTCCAGCTGTTGGGAAACTACAACTCCCATCATGCATTTATATAATCTATAACAGTGGGGATGATGGGAGTTGTAGTTTCCCAACAGCTGGAGGGACGCAGTTTGAGGATGCCTGGATAAGAGTGTGTGAGCTGGCGCCGGATCACATTCAGCTGCAGAATTCGCCGCCCTGTGCCTGTCTGTATAGCTCCTTGTGGTGCAGAAAAGGATGACTCCATTTTCCTTCCATGTTTTGTTCTTGTCATTGCCCTACTGTCTAATCTTTATCTGTCCCCGAGAACACTAGGGCGAATATTCTGTCATTACCTACTATTTCTAATGAGACTACATGGAGCAGCAGCTGCAGTAAAGTGAGGTTCGCTTGCCAGGCCGTTCAGAAGTTTTATGTCCCGGCTAGAAAAGGTTTTATATGTAATTTTTAATTAAAAAACTAAATAAAAAATACTGCCAAAAAAAAAAAAAAAAAAAAAAATTTATTTTTTTTTAAAAGAAATATTAGTTTTAACAAAAATACTTTTTGTGATGGAAGTCGTCGGATAACAGAGAGTGCGAGCCGGCGGCTCACATTCAGCTGCAGAGTTCGCCTCCCTGTCTGTACAGCTCCTTCACTCTCCTCTTTCGTTGCGCTGCTGCTGACTCCGCCGTTTTGAAGGTGACCCCTCTCGCTCTCGTATGGAAGCTCCAATGTCTGTGTTTTAGTCAAATTAAAGAACATTATGGCTGGGGGGGGGGGGGGCGCCGCCCGTCTCTGCTGGATGCCGGGGCGCGTGCACAGTGGATGGACCGTCTATATATAACATGATTGATCATGAGTCGCCACCACCCAGCTTTTCCACACCCCTGAAGGGCAGTAATGAAGACGCATCACTGATGCAGACGTCTGGGAGAGCTGGGTGACGGCCAGGGGCAGAATCTTCTGGTGGATGTGAGGCTCCTGTCCTCCACGGTCACATCTGGCAGACGGTCACTGGTCACATCGTATCTTATACTGGGAAGCGCCCTGGGCACGTCTGCTCTCCCAGTATAGACGCCAGATTCCCACCGCCTCGCCTGTGTCTGATACCCCCAGCAAGTGACACTGCGGAGGCCGAGCACCGGGGGGACCAGACCTGACCTAATTCTACTGAGCGCAGCACCACATCTTATCATATACTGCCTGCTGAGCCTGTCACACCAGTGTATCTAAGCCACTCCTGTGATACTGCCTGATGAGCCTATAGTATCACACCAGTGTATCTAAGCCACTCCTGTGATACTATCTGCTGAGCCTGTCACACCAGTGTATCTAAGCCACTCCTGTGATACTGCCTGATGAGCCTATAGTATCACACCAGTGTATCTAAGCAACTCCTGTGATACTATCTGCTGAGCCTGTGGTGTCACACCAATGTATCTAAGCCACTCCTGTGATACTGCCTGATGAGCCTGTGGTGTCATGCCAGTGTATCTAAGCCACTCCTGTGATACTATCTGCTGAGCCTGTGGTGTCACGCCAGTGTATCTAAGCAACTCCTGTGATACTATCTGCTGAGCCCATCATGTCACAACATTGTTTCTAAGCCATGCCTGTGATACTGTCTGCCGAGCCTGTCCTCTCACACCAGTGTATCTAAGCCACTCCTGTGAGTCTGCTGAGCCTATTGTGTCACATCAGGTATCTAAGCCACTCCTGTGATACTATCTGCTGAGCCTGTGGTGTCACACCAGTGTATCTAAGCCACTCCTGTGATACTGCCTGATGAGCCTAAAGTATCACACCAGTGTATCTAATCCACTCCTGTGATACTGCCTTATGAGCCTGTGGTGTCATGCCAGTGTATCTAAGCCACTCCTGTGATACTGCCTTATGAGCCTGTGGTGTCATGCCAGTGTATCTAAGCCACTCCTGTGATGCTGTCTGCTGAGCCTGTGGTGTCATGCCAGTGTATCTAAGCCACTCCTGTGATACTGTCTGCTGAGCCCATCATGTCACAACATTGTTTCTAAGCCATGCCTGTGATACTGTCTGCCGAGCCTGTCCTCTCACACCAATCTGTCCCGTTGTTTT
>JAODAL010058798.1:0-21882 GCA_025379985.1 Phyllomedusa bahiana | reverse complement strand
GGGGGGCTGAGCGCCGAGATTTCAGAGCGCCATTCTCCTAGACTATAAGGGGGAAAAAGGGTAGTCCGTTATTGGCTGGGATACCCAACCCCCCGCTGCTAGCCAATCAGCTCTTTTCTGTCTTTTTATGTATTTAAAATTATCCCCCCAGGGTTTCTGTTTGGTTAAATTCTCCTAGACTAGAAGGGTTTTTGAAAACCTATTCTGTTTGGTCAATAGTTCTCCTGGGTTTTAATGGGTCTTGTTCTCCTTTTGATTGGTGAGAGCCAAGCCCGCTAGCTCAGCCAATAGTTTTTTCAGCATTTTTACTGTTTTTGAATGTCCCCCTTTTGTTCTGATTGGTCAATCCTTCCCCATGGTTTTAATGGTTCATGTGCTCCTTTTCTGATTGGCGGTTTTCCCGACCATGGAATAGGTTTCAGAATTTGAATTACTGTTTTTCCCCGGCATTTAAATATCTAATTTTTGATATTGCGCGTTCTAGAGTTTGGGAAAGGTTTTTTTTTAAAATTATGTTATTTTTTATTCAGTTTTTCTGACACTGTTTGTCCCTTTATAAAGGCATTTTTTTCGGAATTACTCCGCTGCGGAGCGGAGCTCCGGATTTCTGTAGCGATTTCTGTTTCCCTCGCATGTTCCGTCCTGCTTCATTTCGCCCCCCCGGGCATTTAGCCCGAGGCTGCACTGGCCTCGCTTTCCCGAATGCCATCGTACTTCCCTCGGATTTTTCGAGCGCGCTGCTCCCCCCCCCGGAAGCCCCCCCGGCCCACACCGCGCCCACTGCCCGCCCCTTCATGCGGGGCGCAGCTGAAAGTGGCAAAACGCTGCGCTAACCGCACCCCTGGTCCAAAGCGGGTTTGGGCGGGGGGCGCAGTATACGCCAAAAAAAGGGGTTTAAAAGCCCGATTACATGTCCCCCTTATGTTTCCATGCATTCAGTGTTTTAAAGAGCTTCACAGATAAAAGACAGATGTGCTTAATTCATCATTATTTAACCCATGGCACAAAAGGATTGCATGTTTTCTTAGGTCTCATTCACACAACCTCCAAATTGCATAGAACTTTCATACAGAGCCTACAAGTCTATGGGGCCATACTGTACTTCAATATGCCTCCATCACATGCAGGGTTGTCTTAACACCATTATGACCCCCTCCCGGTGGGGTGGGGGGGCCCCACCAAATTTAATTGACATCCACCAAGCCCACGCCAAATTGACGCAAATGGGTCTGGAATAAGGGAAAATTAATTTAAGTGGAATTGCTACCCTTTTACCAATTGTATGTGAACCAAGCCAAAGTCAAAATATCATCACCTCATCTATGTTGGGACAACCTTCTGATGTCTTGTAAGCAGCCTGTAGCCTACCAGACTAATTGGCAAGGCAAGGAGCCAATGGCACTCTGCTCCACAATGGTTAACTGTCTTCACAACCTAAGAACACCCAAACACTTATGTAACCAGAGCCAACCCAGGGATCCAGGGCAAATGTCCCTGGACATACATTCACCAACTGGAGCCCCATTGCTTTTGGCCCCTGATAATGCCTATTAAGAGGTACCATTCTAGGGGGATATTATTTTTACAGGTTTACTAAGTATTATACGAGAATGGGGTTGGATACATCTGCAGATATCCTGCAGTGTGCACAGTGCCTTACACTGTTAAATACTTTCTGATGGTAGATATTCGATATGCTTCTGATTTGATCACACAAAGACTTGTAGTTGGGATCAGTGTTTCTAAACCTAAGGAATTAATTTCCTTTTATCCCGCCGAAGTTTCTTATCATATTATCTATATAGGATTTTCCACAACTCGTCTGATTTATAAGAAAAACACACAGAAATTTTTTTTGTTGAGGTGGTTAATCTGAGAAGTTCAAACTTCCTCTATTCCACAGACTGGGCTTCTAGGAGCTTGAGCTATTTGTGCCTTATACATACCTTAATTTAGTTACACTATTTACAGTATTTGACAAAAGGGAGTCCACCCCTCACATATTTGTCAATATGTATTATTTTTTAAAGGGGAAAAAATGAAGATCGGCACTTTGTCAATGAAAAAGTAGTCGTATAAGCTTGTTAAAGGTAAAATTTGTGTGCCCTCAAAATAATAACCACAGCAATAATGTCAAAACCCACGGGACAACAAAAAAAGTGATTTTAACCCCTCAAAGTGAAAATGGACAAATGGGGCCTAATTTTGTCTTTCTTCCGGTGTCTGTGATTTGTTAGTGCTACAAGCCCTCAGTGTGAAGGAGGAGCGGTTTTTAAATTTTGTGTAATCGCTTCAACTTCCCCCATATGGTATGGAAGTTCAACTGCCCACCTCGAAGTTGGGATTTTAAAAAAGAATTGTTGCTCTACAGTCTGGCCAAAAGTTTTGAGAATGAACAAATGTTAATTTTTTTAAAAAGTCTAGCTAGGTTTTATAATGGAAAATTTGATATTCTCCAAAATTTAAAAAAGGAGTGATCAGTTAACAGCAATAATTGCAAAGTAAATTAAGTTGCCTAGAAAATGAACTTTTTCCCCCAAAAAAAATTTAACTTCTTGAGGCCTGCCTTAAAAAGGACCAGAAACATCGTTTGTGTTGCCCCTTTAAACCCAAGGTGTGGGTGTTGATGGGGGCGGGCTGGAGATAAATCTGTCATGATTAAGTAAGAACCCACCATGGCCTTTTAAAAGGGGGCTGGTGGGGGCTATTGTTTTCTTCTGTTAACCAGGGTTATCTCTAAAGAAAAACCGTGCGTCTCATTGAAAATGCACAAAATGGTAAAGGGAAGAGTATCGCAGCTGAAAGATTGCAGTCAGTCAACAATCTATCGTATAAAGGATTCAAGGAGAGAGGTTCCATTGTTCCCAAAAAGGCCCCCGGGCGCCCAAGAAAGCTGAAAGGCCAGGCCGTCTCTTAAAAATTTTTCGTTTCGGAATGGGGCTCCAGAGTCAGAGTTTCCCAAGGAATGGCAGCGGCAGGTGTGAGGCATCTGCCGCATGTGGGGAGGAGATCATGGAGCAAGGTGGTGTCAAGGGGGCAGAAAAACCCACTTCTCCCCCAGAAAAACTCAGGGACAGATGATATTTGCCAAAAAGGGTACGGGAGGGGGCTGATGAGGAGGGGTAAAGTAATTTTTCAGTTTGAACCCCCTTGAATTTTTGGAAATCTGGAAAACAGCTTTTTCGGAGAAGACAAGGTGAGCGATCCCCCCCCGTCTTGGTCTCTGCCAATGTAAACTCCGAAACCATTCAGGTGGGGTTGCTTTTCAGCCAGGGAATGGCTTTTTAAAACAGTTTGCCTAAAAAAAAACCCATGAATAAAGAATGGTCCGAATGTCCTCCAAGAGAACTTCCCCCAACCCGTAAAAGAGCAGTTTGGGATCAACAATGCCTTTTCCGCATGATGGAGACCTTGATAAAGAAAAGGGGAAAAATTAAATGGCCAGGGAACAAAAATAGGATTTGGGGGGTCCAGGGCCCGGAAACCCCCCAGATTTAAACCCATTGAGAACTTGTGGCAATCATCAAAAGGGTGGGTGGACAAACAAAAACCAACAAATTTGAAAAAATACAAGCATTGTTGTCAGAAGGATGCTATCGTCAGGATTTGGTCAGAATTGTTGGAGTCCCGTGAGAATTGCAGAGGTCCGGGAAAAGAAGGGGTAACATGAAATATTACTTGTGAAATTAAACATTCTAATGAATAAAAAAAGCTTTTGTTAATCAAAATTGATTGAACTTGTATTTCGTAGTGATAAAAACGTTGACAAAACACAAAAAAACCCAGAAGGAACGATCAGTGAAAATAAAATTTTTGTTTCTTTCTAAAAATTTTTTTTGGCCATGATGACATAAAGATGACTAGATAAAAAAAAGATTGCCACTAATTTCCAGTATTGTTTTTCCAAATAACGATGAGTGTGTCGCATTGCTTCAGAGGTTTACTCCTTACCGACATTGGATGTATGAGTATGTTCCAGTGCCAGTAAGGGGCTTAGCTGCTAATTGCATGGAGCCGTCGCCATCCTGCGCTATTTAACCGCTTAGATGCCGCGGATATGGCGGCACTTTCCTTATTTTGTTGGGGGGCCCCCCGTGGCAAAACGCGGGTCTTAAAGGGTTTTAATTTGGCATAAAACCTGTAAAGGGGTTCCTCGTCCCATGTTTTTGTTTTATATTCCCTGACCCAGGTAGGAATTCGTAAAACCGCCATCTTTGTACACCCTACCGCATTGTAATACAATGCATTAGCCTTCCCAAGTGGTGAAGTACCCTAGGGGGACTCCATGTTAAAGTAAAAAAATAAATAAAAATTAAAGTGTAAAAAAATGAAAAAATATTAAAAGTTCAAATCACCCTCCTTTTGCCATTTTAGAAATAAAAAAAATTAAAATAAAAAAGTAACATATTTGGTATCGGCGAAAAAGTCCGACCTATTAAAATATAACAATCTATCCCATACGATGAACCCCATAGAAAAAAAAAATCCAAACTTACTGAAGCAGAAAATGATCTAAGGTAATATCATCTAGAATACAGACAGGTAACAGTAACATAATGGATGAGGTTAGAAAAAGACACTGGTCCATCGAGCCCAACCTATAACCCTACATTGTTGATTCAGAGGAAGGCAAAAACCCCTATGAGGCAAATGCCAATTGCCCTATATGAGAGGAAAATTCCTTTCCGACTCCAAAACTAGCAGTCAGAATAATCCCTGTATCAACGTCCTATCTCCAGAATCTAGTCCCCATCACATGTAATATGATATTTTTCAAGAACGGCATCTATGTCCTTTATGAACTTGGTCAGTGAAACCAGAACCTCCTGTGGCAGTGAGCTCCATAGTCTCACCACTCTTACAGTAAAAAATCCCCATCTATGATTATAGTGAAACCTCCGTTCCTCTGGATGTAGAGGATTTTCAATCACTGGCTGAGGTGGGATATTTAAACCCAGTCTTGCTGTGCACTGCTTGCGATTCTCCGTTTCCTGGTTCTTTTCTCACTTGTGGTTTGATTAGAGTTTTCTGCTTTTTGGCTCTGGCTTGTTTTTCTCAACTATTCTTTAAATCCTTAATTTTGAACAATGTACTCTTCTGGCTTAAGCCAAGCTTATTTGACCACTCCACTTGTTCTGTGTTTAGTTCTATTTTCCCCTGTCCTCCCTTGTTCATCCTGTCTATCTGCTCAATGGTGTTTGCTTTCTTACATCTCTCTGGTAAGGCAAGCTGGGTTCTCTTGCAGCCAAGTTCATCCTGCTTTGCGGTGGGATCTGGGGAAAATCAAGAGGTGGCCTTAAACTCTGCCTCAAGAGGTTGTCTGATTGCCAACAAAAGTTTTAGAGTGGGCTCTGCTTCTGTTGCCTATTTATGCCTATTTGGGGTATTGTTTGAGTGGCAACTATTCTGAGAAGTTGTTTGGCACATCCTTAACACAAGCTTTTTACTAAGATGAATAAACCCAAGTTTTATAGACTATATTGGTAACTGCAAACACCAAATTCCTTTAGTGCTCATCCCCACGGCAAAGGACAAATACCGGTCGGTTTATCCGACCGGTATTTGTCCTGTTTTAGTGCCGTCCCCACGGACGCCAGGGGACGGCTTTTCTCTGAGATGAGCGTAGAAAAGCCCTCCCCCTTCACATTGATATGTTCATATTCTGTCCGAAAACCGGACGGAAGAATGAACATATTCAATGTATTTCAGGCGGCCAGCGGCTTGAAAAACCGCCTGGCGGAAAACCCATGCGGTGGGGACTGCTGCACGGGTTTTCCATAGCGCCCGGTGTGTTAATTTGCATCCGGTTTTTCAGACGGTCAGCAAAACCGCAAACCGTCTAAAAAACCGTCTGCAAAGCCCTTAACCAACTTGGTCATCCTTATAAAATGGCGCCCAGGAACATCAGGCAAATGTTTATGGTAGTAGCAGTTTCTACTCTGCTATTACGGTTGTGCTAACATACATACAACACTACTAGAAAGCATGAATATAGTGTACCTTACTGGCTGCCACTCACTGCTCAGAGAGAAGCTCCATGTGGGGAATGAAGAGCAAGGCACAAGAGATAAAAATGTATTCAAGGCACCAGACACATCAGTCAGAAGGCCTCTGAATGTACAGTAGTAATAAAGTACACTTTACTATGCTATGACAACGCATTGCAGAATTGAACAGATCCCTTTGTCTGGTGCCTTTTCCTCATACTGCAATTTTCCTCTTCTCATTCATTTTTTCCAATTTTGTTCTGATCAGGCCTTATGCGCCTGATTTGCTGATGGATCCAAGTTGCCCTGATCTGTAGTATAGCACCCATAAGACATCTACTACTTATCTTAAATTTTGCACATGTGAAAAAAATATCATGCCACGTTTAATGCTAATGTATGTTCCTACAAAAACATTCTGGCCCTTGCATTCATATAACATCCATGTAATGCTGTTTGCATGAGCCATTTTTTGGCATTTTCACGAAAAACATGGCTCTTTCCTACAAAAACCAATGCCACATCTACAGGTTGTTTGTGGTATTGCAGTAAAGCCCTACTTAGTGGAGCAGATGTGCAATACGTCAGATATTGGTACTATAACCTACAGTCCAAAACGGCAGCCATGTTTTCTGCTTCCTGCAGAACCCCTTAGGAGAAATGTTTTTTTTTTTTTTTTTTAAAGGTACATCAATCCATATAGCATATATTTATAATGACTTTGCAGTAAAACCATGGATAATAATAATAATAATAATAATAATATTTATTTATAAAAGGCGCCCAACAAATTCGCAGCCTTTACAATGTAGGGGGTAAATTACAGACAAAAACAGACATTACACAGTGAACGTACTTACAGAGAGACATAAGGTGTGAGGGCCCTGCTCGCAAGAGCTTACAATCTAAGAGGGTCCCTGGGGGAAAACAAAGAGGAGAAGTGCATAGTTACAAGGGCCCAGCCATGTTTTAGAAATAGGGGGAGGTTTACATAAAGATTTGGTGAACCTGCCACCATGACTGTACATCTATATACAGATAAGTGCCTGTGAGTGCCCTAGTGTAGGGAGTGACAGGAATGTGTATGATAAAAGGGTTGTGGGTTAGCACTTAGGGGGTTTTGGTAGGCCTGCCTGAGGAGATGTGTTTTCAGGACACTCTTAAAACTACGAAGGCGGGATTGTGCCTGATGGTACGTGGTTAGCATGTTCCAGAGAATGGGTGCAGCACGTTGCAAAATCTTGAAGACGGGCATGGGAGGTTCGGATGATTGTAGTCTGTAGTTTATTGCCCCTTTAGCTGAGCGGAGAGAGCGGGCAGGGTGGTAGACAGAGATGAGGGAGGAGATGTATGGGGGTTTGCAGCACTGTGGAGAGCTTTATGGGTGAAAGTGAGGGATTTATCTGTATTCTGTGCTGGATGGGCAACCAGTGGGGGCGGTGACACAGGGTAGAGGCATCAGTATAGCGGCTGGAAAGAAAGACAAAGCCTGGCTGCTGCATTCATGGCAGATTGGGAGGGGAGAGGTTTACAGAGGGGAGACCGATAAAGCAGGGAGTTACAGTAGTCAAGACGAGGAGTGAATAAAGCAACAATGAGAGTTTGAGTTGTTTCCACAGTGAGAAAAAGGACGGATTTGGAGATGTTTTGAGGTTTCAAGTGACAGGGAGCGCGCAAGGGAAATTGGATATATGGGGTGAAAGACAGATCAGGGTCTAGAATAAAACCCCCAAGGACAAACCGGGCCTGCCCGCCTAGGAGTTATGGTGATGCCCCACACTGAGAGGAAAATAGCAGATTTGGGGGTTGGTTAGTAGATGGGGGAAAGACAAGAAGTTCGGTTTTGGTGAGGTTTAGTTGTAATAGAGAGAGGACTATGATGTCAGAGACAGTGGGACAGACAGTCATGGTGTTTTGTAAACAGGGCAGAGTGAGGTCACGGGAAGAGGTTTTATAACAGTTTTCATCAGCGTAGAGATGGTACTGGAAGCCAAATCTACTGATGGTTTGGCCAATGGGGGCTGTATAGATTGAGAAGAGGAGTGGACCAAGAACTGACCCCTGAGGGACCCCAACGGCAAGGGGAGAGGGGAGGAAGTAGAACCTGCAAATGAGAAAACTGAAGAAGCGGTCAGAGAGTAGGAAGAGAACCAAGCGAGAGCAGTGTCCTGGAGGCCAATGGTGCCGAGCATGCTGGGGAGGAAAATGGGGGGGTAAACAGTGTAAATGGCAAAAGAGATCCAGAAGGATTGAAAATTCATGGGGAAACGCTACATTGTGGATTGAGTTACAGGTTTTCCTACTACTCATCAAAATGAAACTGTTAGAGAAAAATGTTTTATAAAATGTATGAGACAAAATGGATACTGAGGTATGTTAATTGTAAAAAAATATTAACAACCACTAAATAAGAAGGTGTCATATACATAGGGAATATTCCATCTCAGAAAGGAAGATGACTGCAGACGTGCCGAGAAATGTACGACACTAATATTGCTGCATATGGAACGGATGTTAAGTTGTAAAGCTTCAAACTTAGCGTATATTGAAACAGAAGGTAGGTCTTAGCTGACAAATTCTTGAAGCTCAAATTTCTCTTTGGAAAGCAGTTACTTAACCACAATCAACATCTCTCATGTTAGACAAGGTGTAGCCATTAGCTTGGCTCATGGGGGTCTAACCACCATTGCTGATTGATCCTGAGGTTCATGTATCTTTAATGGACAAATTAAATATGATAGAAAGCACAGCCGCAAAGCCCCCCTCCCAGCCCTCATGATACACTTAGATCATGTTCATACTTAAAGAAAAAAGGGGATGCCGTCACGTAGAGCCCCCATTACAACCAGGGATCATGAGTCTCCGGGGATGTACCATAGAACCTTTTCTGCAGCACTAAATGCATAGAATTCCCCAGACGAAGCTATAAGTATCTGTCTTCCTGGCAAAGAAGGAGCTCTCTTTTCAATACTTTGGAGTGAAACTGATTCAAGGACTCGTGCATGTAAAATACATGTAATTCATTGTGTCTGCCAAACTGCTGCTGGGGGGTTAAATCCCACTCTTGGCATGTAGAACCTGCTCAAAAGCAAACACACTTCAAAGGGTTCATTATGCAACAGACCCTGAAACCCCATAATGAGCAGATTAACTTCCTTACTCTCATTCTCTTGGGAAGGAAGTCAAACACTGGCACTCTCCCTGTGTGGATCCATTAGTACAAGATTCAAAATAAGTAGCATCTCGTGGTGGCAAAGATCAATCCCAGGTCTTGGAATCTACAAGAAGGACAGACACTTTTTTAGAGTGTAACTTACTACAAAACACCCTGAAACCGCTGTCTGCAGATGAAGCAACTGGCATGGCTTATAATCCCTTCCAGCACAAGCTCAGTGATGGGATGTACTTGAGGAATTATATACCCAATAGAGGGTACTGCGGCTCTTTTTCCAAAAAACTTTTTTGGAATTTAAATTTCATGGAGAATCAAGGCAATAAGTTCCCCAAACCAACCTGGTTTTTTCTTTCTAATGGAAAACCCTTCCCCCTTTTGAAACTCACCATTGGTTATGTATCCCGTCAGTTTCACTCTGCCGAGGAGGGAATACCCGAAACAGTGTCTGAGATGAACAAATGGCAAGGCTATATGAAAACCTTTTCAACATAAGACTCAGGGTCAATGTGCTTAAGGAATGCTATATCCAATAGAGGGTGCTGCGGCTTTTTCCACAAACCTTTTTAGAATATTCAAGTTTCAATGGAGCGTCAAGGCAATAAGTCTCCACACACCAACCTGGTGCCTCTTTCTAATGAGAAACTTTACCCTTTTAGAACCACACACATTGCTGTTCATGTTTCCAGTCAGTTTTCACTCTGCACTGATGAGAGGCAATACCCAGAAACAGCTGTCTGCAGATGAAGCAACTGGCATGGCTATATGAACCCTTATAACTCCCAGGCCCCTTTAAAAGGGGGTTGCCCCTCACTACATTGATTCATCAAAACATCGTCTGTTTTTTTTGGGTTTTTTTTTATTTCGGGGGGTTTTTTTACTGGTTTTTGGGCCTGCAGTGTTTTTTTGGGGAAACCCAAAATCTGTAGTAAGCGACCAGTGCGGGCAGTATGGGAGAGATTAAACCCGGGCCCCTGACTATAGTGACCGAGGAGCTGATACAGTCCATACAAGAGGGGAAATCTAGAACGGGTAGGCATGTTAATGGACAATTTGCAAAATGACTTGTTTTTGCAAGATCTTTAACATAAAGCAATCCTTGTAGTGAGAAACCCCCTTTTAATCTTGAGGGAAGTTTTCATCAATGGGGCTGCAGCTTTTTTTTCCCAAAAATTACTACAAAACTCAATGTTAAATTTAAATAAAAATCATTATAATAAGAAAGGAAAAATTTAAAGAGGAATTTTGGTTCTCTGAAAAGCTCACTAGGCATTTTTGCTATTTAGGTATGGTGAATTTGTTTCAAACTCTGCACCTAAGATCTCCCAAAAATTACAGTATACAAAGGTTTTCTAAGTCCCTTTAATACTTTCTGCAGGCTCATCAGCCAGGTGACCTTACACAAACTCCAGAGTTGCTTTATTCAAGTTTTCCGTCATAAAGCAAATGAAAGGTTTTTCATCACAACGGTATTCAGTACCCTTAAGTGTGCAATAAGGTTGTATGGAGGCGGGTACCCTCCATCCTCCTTAGTGCTTTTGGAGAATCCTCACGTCTTTTGCTGGATCTACAGATGATTTTTTTTCCTTCAGAAATATAAAAGAGGGGGATTATCCACTTTAAAAAGTCCCTACTTGTTAAAAGGTTCCTTTGAAAAATGAGTTTATCAAAAAAAAGTCCCCCCCCCCAGGAAAGCGATTGCTGTAGGTTGTGGGAAAAGGGCGGAATTAAAAACCCCTGCATGCCCCACAGGAGAAACTAGGCATTACATAGTGTCCATTCAAATTGATATCCTTTCGGAGTAATACAGGAAGACCATTCCCCCCACAGTAAAAATCTTTGTAATCACCATCTCCCCTACCTAATAAATGAGGATCCTGAACAGTTACCCTTCTCTTTAAAACAAAAAAATTTTTAGCGGATTTATGAAAAATGGGTTTCTAAATTTCACAATGCTTTTAAGGTTTCTGGTTGCCTCCTACCTATAGGCATTTGTTCCAGATGCCCCCCGCTGATGAGACCCGTTGTGTAAAACATGCTTCTGTTAGCAATTATCTAATGTATTTAGTCAGCTGAAGACATATTAAATCTTAGTCTATGAGTGGCAATTACCTTTTAGTCTTCTTTATCTAATTGGTGGTTTAGTTGCTAGCAGCTTATAATCATTCCATCCTTGCTATAATACAGGGATATCTTGAGCTTTCCCGAGCCCTTTTTTAAAACCCCCTTCTCCTTAGCAGAATTTTTTTTTAATGGGCCTTTTGGAAAAACATAGAACTGCACTGTAAAGCATTGGGGAGGACAAGAGACAAAGGCGGGATGTGAAGGTGCTGTGTTTTAGACTACTTTAGGTTTCCTTTATAAAAAAGAGTAACATGTCTTTTTTGTCAGTATCTTTGGCATTAGGAACACAGTAGAACGCGGGGTATTGTGGATCCTCTGGGCCACCGCGAGTGTAGATGGTATAATAGCAGACCATCCCCGGAGCGGAGCCCCCCACCAGCCTGCCGCTAGGCAAAAAACTTTATCGGGGGAAACCCCCGGGGCGCTAACCCCTGATGTGGCCCCCCGGGGAAGCCTTAGTGAGGGCATAGGACACCGGAATAGGGAAAAGGGGGTGGCACAGCGGCATAGCGTAACGTACAGAGCCCCCGAATTTAAATTGGAAGGATATGGCAAGATCTTTGACTGTGTGTCTTTTTTACACTTTCTATCAAATACAAACTTATTATTATTTAATTTTATCTTAGTAGTATCTATTTAGAGTTAGAGTATTCAGAGGAGTGTCTATTTATAGGTTCCTGGTAGAGTCGCCCTTGTTGGGGCGGGTGCTCCATTTTTTGATAGGTAGGTTTTTTTCAATAGCTAGCATAAGGGACATATAGAGTATTTTAATATATTTCATTAAAGGTTAAGTTTTAGAGTAGACTAAGGTAGGTAATTATCTTCTTTGTGGTTGGTAGAGGTATAATGGCAAGATAACAGCAAAAGTAAAGTAGATAGCTAGCTGGTGCAGCAGCAGGAACAGCAGATGTATATATGCAGATAACTCAGGGGTTAATTGCAGGTAACACAGGGATTAACACAAGAACAACAGTAACCAGAAGTCAGGAGTTCAGATAGACATCCATGAACTGATCAGGAACAGAGGCAGAAAGTTCCTTATAACACAGGAGGTCATAGGTCATTGGTAGAGATGGGCGAATTTCTCAAAAATTTGATTCGGTCACTTCGCCGAATTTTCCGACAAAAATAAATTCGGTCCAAATTACTTTGGCACGAATCGCGTTAAAAAGCAGCTATTTCTAGGCTGCACAGAGCCTGCAGGGTGCTGTAGAATATTGTGCCATGCTTTAAAAATGCAAGGGAGCTTGTTTGGTCTTCAATACAATGTTGTGTTTTAGTATGACACGCAATGACTGCCGCCCGCTTTTAGAACGTTTCACTAAAAAATTCCCCCATTTAAAGGGGCAAAACGACCAAAAAATGAAGGAAAATGTACCTGAAAAGTCATCCAGCGAAGCTGGAAAAAAACAACGAAGGCTCAGGGGGCAACATTATTGACGAGTGGGGAGGGGGGCGGCAGCCACAGCACATGAGGTCAGACAGGGACAATGACATTCTGGAGGTGCAAAACACGAGGAACCCGGGATGGCAAAATCGAGAGGGAGGGTACGGCGGCAGCAGTATAGGTCAGGCAGTGCACAATGCTTCTGGGGGGGCAAAACAGTATTAGGCCACAAGTGGCACAATCACACGGTGGGGTCATACAGGCAAGAAAGAGTCAGGCAGTGGCACAAAAACATTCGGAGGTGGCAAAAACGGGGGAAAGCCACAGAGGGCACAATCACAAGGGGGAGGTACGGCCACGCTAGGTCGGCAGGGGCACAAGACACGGGTTTTTGGAGGGCAGACAGCAGCGCATGGGTCAGGCAGGGGAAAAAAGACATTCTGGGTGGGAAACGGAGGAACCCAGAAGGCACAATGACTGGAGGGGAGTCAGGGCGGCAGCAGCAAAGTCAGGCAGGGGCAAAAAGACACAGTGTGGGGGGCACGACGGGAGTCACTACAGCACATGAGGTCAGAGGTGCAAAATAACTTTCTGGAGGTGGCAAAACGGGAGGAAGCCAAGGTGGCACAATGACGGGAAGGGGGGTCAGGGCGGCAGCAGCATGAAGAGGCTGGCACAATGACAGTGTGGAGGACGGCAGCACCACAGCAAAGCATGAGGTCAGACATGGCACAATACACAGTGGGATTCCCGGGAAAAACAGCAGCAGCAGCATGGGCATAGAATGGCACAAGAAGAGTGTTGAGGTGGGTGGCAATACCACCCCCTGGAAAGATGGTGGTGGGTAAGGAGAAACTGGCAGCAATTTGGGGAAACAGGGGGGTGGGGGCATCAGAATAGTGGCGAGGCAGGAGTTGAACCCAGACTGCGCTAAGGCATTTGGTTGTGGAAACCGGGCCCGCCCCTCGCCTGATTCACTTGACAAAGGTGTCGCCACTTTTCCCTTGGAAACGGGGTTCCTTTGGGGTAACGAGGGCCTCCGCCACACTAACACCCGCTCTGATGCAATACCCCCGGCGGACAGCTTCTCCCTCAACTCGGCAAGTTGCGGCCACAAAAATCATTTTAGCTCCCCAGAGCCAGCGATTTTCTAACTGGGTGGCGAGTGGCCAAGTACCCAACCTGTTGGTTCAGGGACTGCTCCGGTCCTGCGCGCGGCACTGCCCTCCTCACTGGGCGGGTGAAGGAACTGCTCATCAGTGACTCCAGACTTAGGTTACTACTGATGGAGTGGATGCCCCCCAAACCCCCCCCCCTTTCCCCCCACAGCCAGGGCAGAGTACTGACGCTGGGGAACCCCCGGTCGGGCCCTGTCAAGGAGGCATCCCGCCATAGGCAGGGGCCAACTGATACGGGGGAAATTCCCCAAAAATTTTTGATTTGTTTCCCTCTCAATAGCTGGGAAAAAGGCTCCTTTTTGGGGACCGGGAGTGAGGGTCCAAATAGGGGGGAAGCCAGAATCATCCCTCTGCCGGGTTTTGGGCTTTTTGGGCGGGTCACAGCCGGGCAAATCACATGCTGCGGACCTCGCACAATGACCCCGAGGGCCCCCTGCCTCCATTTCCCCTGTATACTGCCACGGCTTGGGGGCATCTTCCCGTCTTCCTCATTTCCCATCCCCCTCCTCCAGCTGCCCCTGCCCCCCTCTCTTGTCCCCTGGGTAAAATCCACTCATTTCACCAGACAATGCTTTGTCCTGTTCTCCTCCTACTCCCCATTTCAGCCCCCACCGGCCTTGGGCCCCACGAGATGTAGTCGCACTTTCCCCAAAGTCCCCGGGCCCAACAGATTTTTCAGCATTGTTCCAGGACAGAAGCGTGGAATGCGTTATTCATCCCGTAGTCCGGCGACTGACAAATAACTTGCCTCCTCAAAAGGCCTAACAAACGGCGGGGTGCACCATGACTGCCACTGGCTACATCAAATTTACACAGGGGATACTTCTGCGCCGGGATATAAAAAAAAATCGTTTAATGGTTTTCTCTGTTCATACAGTCGCCCAAACATGTGCAGGTGGAATTCCAACGGGGGGAAAACATTCCATAAGGAGTGTTTTGGGGGGAGGCCTTTTGCCGCTCCCCCAACTCGAGAAGGGGTTTTCCCTGGCTTTGTACGAATGGAAAAAGTGCATGCACTTTTCCTGGCCATTTTAAAATTTGTTCTGAAATGGTGGAAGATTCGGGAACCTTTTCCACCAGATTGAACACGTGCGCCATGCAGGGCGCAGGACCATCCCCCTCGGGCAGCGTGGACCCCAAAATTTCCTCCCATTTTTCCGTCACCATGGTTCCAATTTGCAGTTGGCCGGGGGAAACCCCACACATCGATTCTTCTGCGAGGGGGAGCAGTTCCTCCCCGGGGTGACTTCGTTCGCCGAGGCAACCCCGGTGTAGAACTGCGTGACCCCGCTTGCCCTACACATGGGTTTTAGGACTACTTGTGGAGGGGAAGTGGTGATGGTGGGGGAGGAGGAGGCGGACATTGGCGCGGGTGCAGCAGTTTGACAACGTGGAGGAGAAAGGGGCGTCTCCTGTCCAATTTGTTGGTGGCCTGGCAGGAAGCACATTCACCGGGGGGGCCGTAAAGGAAGTACCCCCCGACCAAAAAGTTAAGCTCCAGGCCCCGGGGGCCCGTCCCAATTGGAACAAAACCGAAAAGCTAAAGGGACTGACCCCCCATCGTTCACAAATTTGGAAGTGCGGAAAATGCCTTTTTGAAAAGAAATTACGGCTTGGAAATCTCCATCTCGGCTGGCAAAAGCCATTAGTTCCTGAATGGTGCTATCCACCATTTGGAAAGGGAGGGACTGCAATACCAACAACTTGGACAGGAGCACGGCATTTTTGCCCCTTTAGGTTGGTTGGACGCATACTTTTGTCTCTTTAAAATCCCCCGCTGACGGACGCGGCCCAGGGGAAACAAGGAGCAGGACATCTGGACCGGCAGATGATTTAAAAGAAAACGCTCCCTTCGCAAGGGGGGAGCCTTTTGACTGGTGCAAGGGCTGCGAGCCACGGGGCGCTCGCTGCTTGTTCTGCGGCGGCAGGAGGGACCACCGCATCTGACCACGTTTTCCCCCGGCCCCCCCGGAGGTGACCTGCAGGTTTTTACGCGGGGGCCGTGGTGCCAACGTTAGTCCCTGGCCCGTTCACTTTCTCCCCACGATTCTAATATCCCCATATTCGGCTCCCCGGTGTCTTTAAAAAGAACTCCACACCGCCGGGGGTATCGGATTTTAACCGCCAACCGGGGTTGCACTGAGGGGTACTGCCACCGCTGCCTCGCTGAGCCCCTGTGCCGCAAATTTCTTTTGGAAGCGCAGCCGGATTTTTTTCCCCCGTGGCCGCTTGGCTCCCGACCTCCAACTGTGCTATCCTGCTGACTCACGGCCACCGACCCAAATTTCTGGGGTGCGCGCTGTCTGACCGCACTGACGCCCCCTTCCCTACAATGATGAAGCCCTTTCCTCACCCCTCCCAAGTGCGGTCGGTCCATTCAATCATTTGTTTCATGTCATCTGTCCCATCACCGGTTTGGATGCCGAGGGTGACCCTCAAACATGACCTCCCATGCCCCCCTCCACATCATACTTTTTCCGCCTACGCAAAAGCAGGGGAATTGGCCCCCTTTTTCGCGCCAATTTGCTGCTGACGCCCTCCCAAATTTTTCTCCCCGCTAATAGTGCCGCGGGGGCCCCGACCACTAGTAGATCTCTGGCTGAGGGAACCGGGGTGGGACAGAGGCGGGCTAGGGCCCGGGGAGGGCCGCGACCCCCTCCCGGGCAAGCCAACAAGGGGGGTGCTGAGGTTTCCCCCCGACTCTTTTCTGGGGGGTTTTCAGATGTAATCTGGGAGGAAGAGGAGACCTAGTCAACCAATCAAGCCCTTGGGTCTGAAAAACAAAACGGCCGTAGATGACAGCGCATTTTTGGGCCCCACCCGGGGACCCCGCGCGACGTCCCCTTTTCTGTGCGCGACCCGGGCCTTTTCCAGAAGTTTTTTGCCACTCCACTCGAGGGGCAGAGCCTGCCACCTCCTGTTGACATAGTGTTGTTCTAAAATGTAAGACATGTTTTGATGATAAATTTTGTATATGAAAAATATACACCTGTTTTTGGGCCTCCAAAACCCAGTAACAAGCTTTTTGGGAACCCTTGGAATAAATTGCCTCCAAAATGGCCCGGGAAAAAAAATTTTTGTATGTGCCCTTTAAAAAAAACTTGTTTTTACAAAAAAATTTAAAAGCACAAACAGCTTAATTAACCTTTGGACATGAAATTAGGCTTTTTTCAGGAAAAATTTATATTTTTTGGCGTTGAAAAAGACGGGTTTTTTTTTTTGTCGCCCCACCCAAAAAAAACGCTTTAATTAACCCCTGGATTAAAATCACCAAAGAATTGACCGCCAAAAGTAGCTTTGTAGCGGTTTACAATTTGGGTTTTTCACCCACACAAAAGAGATTTCTGGGAATTAAAACCTTTGCTTGTGAATTGGCTACAGGGAAAAAATTTTTAATTTTTTGGCTTGAAAAAAAACGGGGTTTTTTGGGGGTCAGCCACCCCGCAAAACAACCTTAATTAAAATCCTGGAAGTAAAATTGCGCCAATAAAATTTGACACCCAAAAAAGAAGTGGTATTGATTGTAAAACGCGTTTTCTTTAAAAGGGAAAAAACAGAACTGGCTTAATCCCACTTGGGTATGAAAAGTATAAAGCCTGGGGGGGCGACACTGGATTTTAGATCCAATACCCCAAAAATTTGAAAAAGAACATTTGAAACGTCCGAGACAAGCTGAGACACCCACGAAACGCTATATAAAAATCAATTCCCCAGTAGAGCAAACAGCCGCGGCAGCACCTTCCCGATGAGCACAGGAGAGGATTTTGAGCTCCCCGTCGCGCCCGGGGGGTTATATTTTGCGGGGACTCACAGAACCCCGTCCTGATTGGCTTCACCTTTTGCCATTTTATGCAGGCTATGCCTTCTCCTCCCCCAAATCTTTGCCCAGTACGCCATTCCGCAGTTTTATCAATAAAAGCCCACTTCGTTCACGCGAAGGGGACCCCAAAGTTTTGACTTCTTCCGAAACCCAAGTTTTCCTGAAATTTTAAACGAATTCCACTTCGTTAGAATCAATTCGCCCACCTAGTCATTGGACATGTAATTGGTACAATGTCCCTTTAAATCAAGACCAGAAAGCGCTCGTGCTCCATATGTAGGGTGGATGCAGACAAAGACAAGAATGTGGACAGATGAGTAAACAGAAGAGACACAACAGGGACCACAGAGTGCATGGAGACAGGACTCAACAGCAGGGGACTGGAGACAGCAGGAATCCGGCCATGCCGGCGGTCCACCATGGGAGCCACGGCATCGACTGTGACAGCAGGGGGGTCGGAACACCTGTGGGGCCGGAATGAGATGCCGCAGGATCGTGACTTTAGTCAGTTGTCAATATGTTTTTGGTAAGCGATCAACCATTATTTATAAGTGTATTAAAAGGGGATGTCCATCAAAAAAGTTAATTTTAAAGGGCCCCGATGGGGAAAATAAAAAAGGGTGTTACTACGTTCCTCACACCGCCATCCAGAACCCCCAGTGACTTTCCTCATGCTTCGGATTTTCCTAACCCTGACACACAGGAGAGGCTCACCTTCTACTCCAGTGAATGGAGGGACTAGAACCAAGAAGTGAAGAGGAGCGGATCACCAAGGACAAGTAGATCAGTATCATTTTATTTTTACTTTTTTGCCCACACTGGCTTCATTTTAACATCAAATTTTTTTTCCTGTAGATTAGTAGTTCCATCATATTGATTAGCTTTAAACATGCAGGCAAAATGAAAGACTATTACCAAAAAAAATTGCTTTCTATTTTTTTTTCATTACAGGTTAGGCAGTTCTTTCTCCTGCTTGTTTATAGAACATTTCCCTGGCTGCCCCTCACCTCTCTTTGCTCTAAATCCCTGGGTGGGATGGGGACGTTGCTCCCTGCTGTTTTGTAACATGAGCTTTTTTTTATCCAACTGGCAAAACTTTAACACCCTGTAGCCTTTTTTCCTTTTCTGTTAAAACCCTTCCCCCCAAAGTCCCTCTAATTTTGGTTACTAGGAAAAACAGTGCTGGGGAAAGGGAGCACGCTAAAGAACCACCCACAGCCTGAACAGGAAGTGGAAGCCTGAAACTGGCTGTGAAGAGCAGACTCTATGAAACAGCCAGATGGGAAAACCCTTTTAGAGCTCCAAGCAAAAACGGAGCTTATGTACTTACTATGTCCTTCCAACTCCATCTTACATACTATATTAGATACATTTGGTATCTGTTATGCTTATTAAACCAACTGATACTGTCATATTAGAGAACAGTAGTTTAGCCTCTCAGTCCCAGAACATATACAGATGTGCTCATCCTTACCTTTCTGAGAAATTTGTCACATAGCATATACTCGTCCCGACAGAGTATCATGAAAGCCTGTTTTCATAAAGTTGATCATCTTGCACCCCACATTTTAGGATATGTTAAGAGGAAAAGTTAGGAAGAACACACTTGGTGGCTCCATTGGAAAGGACAGAATACTACACGAGGTATGTGCATTTACAGATTTGTGAAATAAAGGGCAGCATATTAGGAACCAAAGGTGACATGTATGTATTTTGGCGCTCAGATGCCATTTTTTTGCGTGCATTAGTATCTAGAAAGCGCCTGAATCTTTGAAACTGTTCTACTGCTGGTCATAGATTTAGTGCTTTTCAACTACTAAGCGACACTTCTGCCTCAGGTAAATGCGCCTTGATTTGCCGTACTGAAGCTATAAATGTGTAACTTCATATGGTTGTAGTGTGACACGCCTCCAGCACGCCCCCCCGCGGGCACTTTATAATGTGCCTAATTTTGGAGTGCGCCTGATTAAAAATATAGTGAACAGGGCTCTGAACAACAGACAATACAGGGACCAGCAGTTACATGAAACAGCAATATAAAGTGTATGAATTGAATGACTCAGCGCTAAATGATTAAGCAAATGGACAGCGGGCGGATGAAAACACATGCATGGTTTGGTGGAGATTCAATGCAGGTGCACTTCAGGAAGGGAGATCTATAGCAATAACTGTCCCTATGTTATCCCTAAAAAAGGGCATCCAATGACTGCCATTGACATCAGAATCTTCATCCATGATGTAAACATTAAAGCCTTTATCTCAAATATGTCCCTAAGCTACAAGTGACCCTTATACAGAAACTGGCGCAGTCCCATTCATACATGTCACCCCAGGTTTCCACATAATTATTTAATACCATTTTACAAGTGAAATTTTTTTTTCACAAATGAAACATCATAGCTCTCAAACCGCAAATATGGACGACAGTCCAAAAAACATGAACCTCTAAAAAAGCAATACTAACTTTATTGCCCTAATGATGACCCTAAAGGTATTGATTGCAAGAGATTGCTATATTTACATAAGTTAAGAGAATTTTTTCATTATTATGAATTTATTAATGCCATCATTGGGCTACTCTTCCCAGATTTCTAAGCATGTCTTACAAATGGCAAAAAGTTTCCTGCCATTTCATCCTCTCCGGCTTATTAGGTCAGCAGGAGTTTCTTTGTTATGTCTGTCTTCTGTTGTCTGTGTTTGTTTGGATGGTTGCATGTCAGCAGACTTGGCTGAGCACTTGAGTTCATTAGCATACTCTGTATAGCTCAGCTAAAAATGGCGGTCTGATTGCAGATTATAGAAGCATGATTCCTGTCTAGATCTGTTGTGTTGGATTGTTCTGTCCTGTCTATTGCCTAGTTTAGTTGTGTGAGCTGCTGAAGTATCTCGTTTCTTGTCTCAGTCTTGTTAGGCCTAGCTCTGGACTTTGTAGTTTCTGAAAAATATAGGTTTGATGTTTGTCTAGTTTCTGTTGGGCCTTGGCTGGGTCCTAAAGCCTCTTTCTATATAAGGGTCACTTGTAGCTTAGGGACATATTTGAGGGAAAGGCTTTAATGTTTATATCAGGGATGGAAGTTCTGATGTTAATGGTAGTCATTGGACACCCTTTTGAGGGATAATCTACGACAGTTATTGCTATAGATATCCGTTCCTGAAGTCTACCTGCATTGAATCTCCACCAAACCATGCATGTGTTTCCTTTTGTCCGCTGTCCATTTCCTGAATCCTTTAGCCATGAGTCGTTCAATTCACACGCTCTATATTGCTGTTTCATGTAACTGCTGCTCCCTGTATTTTCTGTTGTTTGTTCAAAGTCTACCAACATTATTACAGTAGGACCACCAAACACGACCTTGTAACCTTATGGGCTATACTGATGAAAGAGGCTCTATTCTATCACATACCTAATGGACAAATAGACATTCAGTCATGTTTTACACAGTCATGGCCTAATTAAGTACTTGATACATAATGGAGGATTGGAAGCGGGTTCTCTCACTATGACTGACTACCATGGAAATAACAGAGAAGGACATCGGTGGACACCAGGTGACAGAGCAATTAACTCCATTGGAACTAATATGGCTGAGAATACTGTGTGCCGCTGAATATCTGGATGTACCTACAAGAAAATGTCTGCACACGGTGACTTCACATAAGGATCCAGGAACGCAGCTATGTTTTCCCTTTTCACTGGAGGTGCGCTTAAACTTTTTAGCCATATATCAATTTGAGAAAATTACCCATAGACAAAACAAGAATTAAGCAACCTCTCCTGTAAATTAGTAAGAAGCATTTGGATCTGCTCTCTTTACTTTGTCATCTGGTAATTTTCGAGAGATACATCATACACATTACATTTTCACATTAAGTCATTTAGAACAATATCCTGCAAATGAATAAGAAACAGTTACTAGATCTCGCTAGTCACTTTTGATACCTATCTGGCTGTAATTTTCAAGGAATGTCAAACTTAGCGCGTGCTAATAAAATAAACTGACATCATAAACGCTTTAGCCTTAATAAAACGTGGTCAAACACTGGCATGCAGCATTGATTTTTTCATAAACTTCATGGCTTTGCTGTAAATTTCATGGGGTTCGTCTCACTGCCTTGTCCATCTTCACATTAAAATTTTGGCCTTTCATGTGCAGCACCTCACATCCTGGAAAGCAAACTCCTAAGTAAACGCTATTGATTGTGTGCTCCGGAGA
>JAODAL010058797.1:0-21883 GCA_025379985.1 Phyllomedusa bahiana | reverse complement strand
AGTTTATGATAAAAAGAGTTTTTGGGCACAACCTTCCCACAGGGCCGGGGGGAATAAAAATCACCCTGGCAAAGCCCCCCCAGCCCACATACAATATCCGCTTAAAAAATTCCCCTTGTTCTCGCACCTCGCCACTTTCTAAAATAAACTACACTATAAAGCTGCTTTCATACGGAGCGTTTTTGGTGCATTTTTTATGTGTTTTTGGTGCGGTTTTGTGCAGAAAGGCAGAGCAGTTAATGCTGTACATTTCTCCACAAAAAATGCATAAAAAAATGCACCAAAACCGCTCTGTGTGAAAGCCCCCTAAACACAAACAAGAAAGAAACAGTGGTGCAGAGAAACCCCTCATCACAGAGTCAGGTGTGCACTTGCTTTACAATCAGGGACAAGCCCACACTGACACTACATAAGCACCAGCATAACCTACAACCAATCACATCACCAGTAGTCAGGTCACCATCAAATGAATACAGCACTGATTCAACATAGAAGTAAAATGACCCCTGACAGCAGGGACTCACAGGAGACATCATCTCTGATGGGAGTTGTTCTCTTCTCCTTTTCTTCTCCATCTGCCTTAAACCTTCATGATGTTGTGAAGGTAAAGAGGTTTGAACCAATATTGTGTTGTATGCATAACTATGAAATCCCAAGCTTTTCTCCTTAATAAGGTATCTCAGCTTGAGCAGATTCCATTTTGTGAGGAATGATACAGCAAATATGAAGAAGCATTTAAGATGGTTGCAGTTCAGGATGTAACATCTTGAAATCAGTTTCCCCAGGATGTGGAATTTGGTTATCATCTCCCTTCCTTAAGTTTCGTTTTACTGGAAATCAACTACAAAGTTTCGGCCGATGCATTCCAGAGACTTTCTACTCAGAGACAACATGGACCAATGAAATCGCCACAGAAGCTGCCTAAATATGGACATACATCCGTCCCTCTCAAACTCTATCGCGCCTGCGCTTGTTTGATTACAGATCATACAAATATGTGTGTAATGCATTGTATTGTCAGAATTGCTTGGAACATGAATGAGATTCGAACCAGAACTCTGCGTCTGACTCAGTTTCTAATCGGCCGATACATGTTCCCCTGATCGTGATTTGGAGTACCGGGACAAACGGGTGACCCCCAGTGTTGGTAAACGACCCCCGACACTTTGGCGCCCAATGCCCAAAGTTATCAGTTCCTGTTGTTTAATGAATTCCTTCCTCTGGGCTCTGGTGGTTACCATAATGAGTTCAGGATCCAGCCACTTGGATGACACTACACCAAGAGCTGCTGCTTTTGCGGCTTGGTCCGCTGTCTGGTTTCCTCGGGTCTGTTTGTCTTTCACTTTTCCATGGGCTTTAACCTTTAAGACGGCTACCTTTGTGGGCAGTTCAAGTGCAGCCATCAAGGATTTGATTTGTACTGCATGTTTAATCGGGGTCCCTGCTGCCGTGATGAATCCTCGATTTTTCCAAATGAGCCCAAAATCATGTGCTATGCCATAGGCATATCTTGAGTCAGTCCATATATTGACCGTTTTTCCTTCAGCCATTTTGCAGGCTTCTTCCAGAGCTTGTAGTTCAGCAATTTGAGCTGAAAAGTGCGGGGGCAGTGCTTCTGCCATGAGGATTTCATCTTCTGTGGTTATTGCAAATCCTGTATGAAAAGTCCCGTCTTCAGTAGCATATCTTGATCCATCAGTCCAGAGATCAAGATCTGCATGGGGGATCTCCTCGGTCACCACTGTGAATGGGGCAGCAGTTTGATCTTGTAAGGCTTTCAAACAATCATGGTGGTCATCATCTGGGTCATAGTCCACTTCTGTCTCTTCCCCCCTGTGTAGTGGAAGAAGAGTGGCTGGGTGAGGGCAGCAGTAAAGAGCACTGTAAGCGTAGATGGCGCTGATGAGTCATATGCTTCGGCAAGGTCTGCTGTAGGACTGCAGCAAGGTCATGGGGGGCCTGAATAATTACATCATGTCCCAGGACGATGTCTGCGGTCTTATCCAGTAAAATCTGTGCGGCGTGTACAGCCTTCAAGCAGTTGGGCGCTGTACGAGCAACTGGATCCAGACGTGCTGAATAGTATCCCAAGGGGCGTTGTTTTCGCATTGGTCTTGAGTGAGGACTCCAGAGGCGTGTTACATGGTGATGTACAGGATATTAGGACACCAACGTTTAGTAAGGTCTGGATCTGAATCTTCAGGCCTTCTTCCTGATCAGACTTCAAAGGGTATTGTGGTAAGCGGGGATAAGCGGCTCCTTCCTTGAGACAAACTGACACAGCAGGTACTGGCAGTAGTCCAACATCGTCAGGACCTTGAGACCATAAGTCCTGTGGTAGCTGTTGTAGAATGGTAGGTGGAATCTTGGTCATGGGTTCCATTAGGGACATCATAACTGCAGATAAGGCCTTAAGGGCACAGCGGTACGCTATCCCATCTTCAGATGCCGGGTCAAACAGGTCTAATTCCATGCCTTCTGGAGTATCCTGTATTTGTGCCATCATGAGCTGCAGAAGGTCCGCTTCAAGTAGATTCACAGGGCAGGTGTCTGATACTAGGAAACGGATCATCAAGTCAGGGAAGGGACCAGCATTAATTGGCACGGTGAGGGGCGACTTATGAATGCGACCCTCTACCCCAATACAGCTAATTATGTCTTATGACCCCAGGGTGTATGGCCTTCAGTGATATATTGCATAATAGTCATTAAATGCAGTTGTACACATTCTAGAATGGGGTATCCATAGATACCAGCTGAAACCAGAGGTAGTGAGATGGAGCGTTTAGGCATGTCATCTCGGGTGACCCTGCTGGCAGCGCTAAGAGCATTCCAGATGGCTGATCGAAGGATCTCTATATTCTTATCTGGGTTCTTGCTGTCATATACGGGGCCTACGGTGTGTATTAGGACTTCACATGGCAACTCCCCAGCTCCGGTAACCACTGCAGAGCCCAGTTCTAAGATTCCCTTGTTTTCTATGAATCAGGCACATTCCACCTGGACGGGCTCCCCCGCCTTCCTAATGAGCTTCGCTGCCAATCCTCCAGCGTTGGTTAACGCTGTGTTTGCTGGAGTCACTATCGCTCCTACTTTGTGGGGAGGTAATCATCAGAGGTTCTGACAAGCACCAGGGTCTCTAAATCTTTCCAATTAGCCCCATAGATTTGCCTGGTTTGTGACAACTTTCTTAGAAACTGCATGGGGAATTTCATGGGGTCTGGCAATTTACTGGATAGGCAATCTATCTGTTTGGGGGTAAATGCAACATACAAAGGGGCAGGTGGAGGCTGCTTGGGATCATCAGCGGTAGTGACTATTCCACTTGGTGGTCTGGGTACATGGGGTACAGGCTTTTTGCCTGTACCGGGGGGTTCATTTTCTGTGAAAATCTCAAAGTCCTTACCCTCTTTCACAAGTGCAGCTGTATGCCCTGGTGAGGAAGAAACAATCCTAACCTCATCTAAATTACATTTCTCATTTTTGGTAATAAAATTGGAACATGCATGCAGATGAACCCTTATACATTCATGTAAAGGAAACTTATAAAGACCAGAGGAGATCAGTGGGAGAGAGATGGATCGACCTGTCACCTGTCCATCCTCTACTTCACTCATCAAAAGTAAAGAATTGGTAATAGCAGATGTGAGCTGGGTAGCTTCATTGTCATCATCCTTACCGCTGTAAATTGGACCCACAGCATGAATCAGATACATACAAGGAAGATCTCCTGCACTGAGGAGATAGCGCGACCGGTATCTACTCTCCCCCTTATCTCTGAGATACCTTTCACAATCTTGTTGGGCTTCTAAACCAGCTTTTTCCATAAGGGTCTCTGCCAATCCCCCTCGGTGCGACAATTGGGTATTGGCAGGGTTAACTATGGCTCCGACCCTATGGGTCAGAATATCCCCATGTCCTATGGAAAATAACACTTGTCCACCAGTTACCGTTGTTAACATGCAACTAAGCTTAGGATTCCATTTCTCTTCATTGTAGACACCACCTGGAGAGGTGTACAATGATCCAGGAGCCAAACCCATTCCCCGGAATCCCCCCCGTAGGAACGGGGAGGTGACCACTGCACTTCGGGTCATCCACCCCCCTCCAGAGGTTCCCGGGGCCTTTGGGCGGTCGAGGGGCGTTTCCTCTGTTTCTTCAGCACCTCCTACAACCATGACTGGTACAGGGGCGGGTGGATCGGGTGCTGGGGGCGGTGCCTGGGGTGTGACTACAGGGACCTCTGGGGGAGGGACAACAGCAGGAGGTCCCTGATAATACTGTCCTTGGGATGTAACCAAGGGGTATAGGGGGCGGGCTAGGGGCGGTTCTGGACTAGCCCTTAGGGGGCGGCGTTTTGGAGCCCCACAACTCCTACAATCCTCTGGCCAATTAGGATTTTGCGTTCCACATGCACTACAGGTCCACCCCTCGGGTCCGCCAGCGCCGCCATTATAGGGCGGTGGCGCAGTGGCTTCTTTGCACAAACTATCACTTTCAACAACACTTTTCATATAACCATACAGTTGGAGTGACCTTCTTTTTGCAAACATTTAGCCACTCGGAGGTGAGCCTGTGCCATCTCCAGCCATCCCTTATCGGACAATTTTCCTCTCGAACTCTCTATTATCTCCTGCCACTTGGATGGCTGCAATCTGCCCTTCTTTGGCAATCCCACCAACTTATACATTTTACAGGCATGTATAACATATTTTTTTTCCTTCTTTCCTACAAACAATCTCCTTGACAGTCTCTGCCTCTTCAGGCAACTTATGCTCTTTTTGAAACAGATTAAACATTTTGGTGTTCTACGTTTGGGGAGTCTCCAATCCTGACAAAGACTACACAGCCGTGGCCACCGGCCGTGCCCGGATCCCGGTCTCACAACACAAGGATTCTATCAAAATAATAAAGATCCCTAACTTAACCAACAATAGTCCCACCCTTTGTTGCCACAATGTGGGGACCGTACCCTCCCGGTCTTTGTCAAAACATATATGTATACATATATATGTCCCAGAACAATCCCTAGTGAATTAGTTCCAACCCGGACCCACCTGAATATTCTAGTAATACACAGATCTTGTCCTAAAATAACCCGGAGACTCCCTTACCACTCAACAATTAACCTTAGAGACTGTCAAGGTTCCCACTATATTTCAGCAACCATACCGGGCAAAGGGGTTCGTGACTAAAAACAGTGACAATCCGAACTACTGGAAGTCACAGCAAAACAAAGTTCGGTACGTGGCCGGGCTGGATCAAAGTTTTCTAGGTCGAGTCACTTTATTGTGACCACCCGCGGACCAGATGCCACAAGCAATCTACTAACCGGGAGACATCAAATGGCCAACGGTAGTTAAATACACATAGATGTATCAACTCACCGTGACCTTTAGAGGCTGCAGTCCTCAATTTGATATCCTCCGGTCCTCGAGCGCCTCTGGCAGTGTTCGGGTCCTCGGGGGTCCTGGATCCACCTCAGGCCACGCCCCACGTTGGGCGCCAAAGTGTCGGGGGTCGTTTACCAACACTGGGGGTCACCCGTTTGTCCCGGTACTCCAAATCACGATCAGGGGAACATGTATCGGCCGATTAGAAACTGAGTCAGACGCAGAGTTCTGGTTCGAATCTCATTCATGTTCCAAGTAATTCTGACAATACAATGCATTACACACATATTTGTATGATCTGTAATCAAGCAAGCGCAGGCGCGATAGAGTTTGAGAGGGACGGATGTATGTCCATATTTAGGCAGCTTCTGTGGCGATTTCATTGGTCCATGTTGTCTCTGAGTAGAAAGTCTCTGGAAAGCTTCGGCCGAAACTTGTAGTTGATTTCCAGTAAACGAAACATAAGGAGAAGGTAGATGAAAACCAAATTCCACATCCTGGGAAACTGATATCAAGATGTTACAATCCTGAACCTGCAACCATCTTAAATGCTTCTACTATTGAATTGCTGTATCCATTCCTCACAAAATTGAAATCTGCTCAAGCTGAGATACCTTATTAAGGAGAAAAGCTTGGATTGTCATAGATGTGCATACAACACAATATTGGTTCGAAACCTCTATACCTTCACAAGTCTCCTGATGATTCAATTCCTCTTCCCTTTATTTTCTCAGTCCAGTACACGCGACACAATGTCTCTTCCCCCGTTTCACTACTCGTCCCAGTACAATTTACCACAAATACATCTTTGGGGGCTTCTCTCATCTCCAGCACTTTCCAATCAATTCCCCAAACCGCGTATGTTAGACTCTAAAAATTAGAATTAGTAGTATATAGCCAGTCAGGGCATCATAAAGGTAGGCAGGGGCAGTATATAGCCAGGTAGGGCATCATATAGGCAGGCAGGGGTAGTATATAACAAGGCAGGGGTAGTATATAGCCAGGCAAGGGCAGTATATGGCCAGGCAGGGCATCATATAGCCAGGCAGGGGAAGTATGTAGCCAGGCCAAGGCATATACAGCCAGGCAAGGTTTAGTATATGCCAGGCAGGGGTGTATATTCGCTAGGCAGTTTATCATATTGGCAGGCAGGGCAGTATATAGGCCAGGCAGGGGCAGTAATAAACCAGGCAGGGCATCATATAGTTTAGAACCAAGTAGTAATAGCCAGGGCATGATAGTATATAGCCAGGCAATGCATAATATAGCCAGCGCAGGGGCATTATATAAGCCAGTGTAGGGGGCATCAATAGGCAGGCAGGCAGTTAAATCGCAAGGCAGAGGGGCAGGTACATAGGCTAGGCAGGGGCAGTATATTTCCAGGAAGAGGGCAAATAAGCCAGCAGGCATCATATGGAGGCAGGGGCAGTATATAGCCAGGCAGAGCATCATATGAGGTAGACCATTGGGCAATAAATAGCCAGGCAGTGCAGAGGCGGGACGACGGGTATGCCAAGGAAATGGAACCGCCTAGGCGCCTACCTCTGCCTGTCCCTAAGGGGCGTCAGCAGGGCCCCAAGGTCTGCCGGGCTCCATTCCGCTGCCGAAGTGCCTTAAGCGCCCGGCCGCCTCTGTCTGACCGCTTCTATTCCTGCGGAGTCAACAGAGCGAGGGCTCCTTGCTCCACAACAGTGGTCAGAACCCGCTCCACCCGAGATCGCTGGATCCTCCGGTAATGGGCCGCAGGGCGCGGACACCAGCGGGCCGCCGTGTCCGTCATACGCTGAGGAACCCGGCAGCGGCTGCCCGTGCAGGCTCAGCTGGGCAGCGTCGGCGGATGAAGGATGTCATCGCGACGCTGCCTGTCCTCTGGCGCACGGCGCGTCACAGTCCATGCGCCCAAGGAGCTTTCCGGAGGAGCGTCCCGGCGCCGTGGAGGCGGCCGTGATGACGATCATCACGTCTTTATTGGTCCGACAGAAGAGTGAGCGCGCGGCCGGGAAGCTGGTAAGTATTAATGTTGTTTATTTTATAATTGCCATGGCCTGTGTCCCCTAATATACTATGCCTTTGGCCCCCTATATACTGCCTGTGGCCCCTATAAAGCCTGCCTGTGGCCCCTATCAACTGCCTGTTGCCCCTATAATGCCTACCTGTGGTAGCCCCTATATACTGCCGTGGCCCCTATAATGCCTGCCTGTGTGCCCCCTATATACTGCCTGTGGCCCTCTAATGCCTGCCTGTGGCCCCCATCGCCTGCCCTTTGGCCCCCAACGCCCCTTGGCCCTCATAAAAACGCCTGCCCTGTGGCCCTATACGCCTGCCTGAGCCCCATACGCCTGCCTGGCCCCATACACCGGCCTGTGGCCCCCATGCGCCTTGCCTTGGCCCCGTATATGCCTGCTGGTGCCCCGCGATAGAACGCCTGCCTGTGTGCCCGATAATGCCTGCCTTTGGCCCCCATATGCCTGCTGAGCCCCAAAACCCCCTGACCAGAGCCCCTACTAAATAATAGCCCAGCCTGTGCCCTCCATATACCTGCCTGTGGCCCCTAGTTATATACCTGCCTGTGTACCGCTATATACCGGCCTGAGCCCCTATATAGCTTATATAACTTGCCTGAGTCCCCCAATTCTATATACCTGCCTGAGTGAACCCTATATCTATTTAACCTGCCTGAAGTTGGCCAATGTCTATATACCTGCCTGAGTAGTGACGTCATATCTATAAACCTGCCTGAAAGTGACCATTAAATCTATATACATGCCTGATTGCCCCTATATTATATACCTACCTGTCTTAGATGGACCAATTAACAATACCTGCCTGAACAGAGGGGATCCATATTACCTGTCTACTGAGGGGACTTATATTACCGATAAGTAATGAGTTACTGGGAAATGTGAGTGATTCCAAATAAATTGTGCCCAAAAACCTCAGGCACGAGTGTATTGGCCGGGAGCAATCACAGGAAGGAGTGAACCTGATGGATGAAGAAAAGTGGTAAGGTGAACGACGCTGGTATACAGAAAGAGACGTCTCCGGTGAGTCACTAAATTTAACTGCAGTGTAATCACTTATAATTTCTGCTGAGCAATCTACAAGCAACTAGTATCTACCACTATATGGTACTGAGATGGTGGTTATATACATCCTTGAAGAGCCTGTGTACACTGGTGTCTACCACTAGAATGTCACTGTAGGCAGTGGAATAAGTAATTATCAGAGCCAGTGTAACATCTGATGGTCCACATGTGGGGGTTGCGTTCGTCATGGCGGTCTGGCAGGATTATTTGAGCCTTTAAGTAAAAGTTTTGGGGTTGGTTTTGTAGGAGTGTGTTTTAGAACAGTCAATCGACGTAGATTTTCTCCATGTATCGGTGGATTTAATTTTGGTTGAACTGGTTATTTATAAGGTATATCACTTGTTGATAACGGAGTGGAGCGATTTTTTTTTTTTGAAAAAGCTAATTTGTCATTGAGCAGTGACTGCTGAGGTGATGTACGGTTGATTCTATTTGATACTGCAAAAATTTAGTGACAGGACCTGAGCGTCATGGTTAGAGGAATTAGTATGGGAGTGGGGCGCTTTTTTGGGAGTAGGGGGGGCACCATAGGCTGTAACCTTCCTAGGCACCAAAATGCTTGTCCCGGCCTGCAGGCAGGGCAACAATATAGGAAGAAAAGTAGTATATAGCTAGGCAGGTGGTAGTATATACCAGGCAAGCCGGGCATCAAATATCCAGTCAGGGGCATAAAAAGCCAGCCAGTGGCATCATATAGCCAGCAGGGGCATATATATCCAGGCAGGGGCAGCAGTATAGCAAGACCAATGGTCAGTAAAAAGCAACAGGGGCAAGTATATAGCTAGGCTAGGCAGTATATACCAGGAATGGCGAGTATAATAGCCAGGCACAGAAAAAAAAAGGGAAGGGCATCATATAAGAGCAAGGGTTAGTATATAGCCAGGCGAGCAGCATCATATACGGTAGACCATGGGGCAGTATATAGCCAGGCAGGGCAACATAAAGTTAGCAGGTGGTATAAATAGTTTATAGTTACTAGGCAGTGGCATCAAATAGGCAGGCAGGCGCAGTATATGATCAGACAGCGCATCATAAATGTCAGGCAGGGCAGAAAATACCTGGTAGGGGCAGTATATAGCCATCATGGCATCATATAGGTAGGCAAGTAGTATATAGGCCATTCAAGAGGGCAGTAATATAGCCAGTCCAGGGCATCTATAGCCAGGCAGGGTGCATATATAGCCAGGCAGTGGCAACATATAGGCAAGGCAGGACAGTATGATAGCCAGGCAGGGGCATTATAATAGCCAGTCATGGCATTATAAGCCAGTCAGGGCATGCATAAAGCCAGTCAGGGGCAGTATCTAGCCAGCAAGGGTGTAGTAATAGCCAGGCAGAGCATCATAAAGGTAGGCAGAGTGGGCAGTAAGTAGTGTTTAAAAAAAATAAAAAAATCATACTCACGCAGGTTTCCCTCTTCTTCTCCAAATCCGATTTGGAGCGGCCCCCGACGCTCTCACCCTAAGAGGTGGCCGCGAGGCCACCGCGCAGCGATGACGTTCATTACACTGCGCGCGTGCCACTGCGCCTCCTTGTGTTGCTGAACAGATGGGGTAGCAGAAGATCCCGGTTGTATCAGCCTTGGCCACTGCTTGGCACCGCGCGGTGCAGGTGGCCGTGATGGCTTGCATGTGCTTGGTCGGGTGACCCGGCCATGCGAACCGGTGTGGCGATGGGGGTCTGTCAGTCCCCTGGCCCCCTCGGCGGGCACTCCGAGCCGGCCCAGCGGCACGCCGGGCAAATGCCCGGTTTGCCCTATGGGCAGTCCGGGCCTGCTTAACAGCCACTATACAATATCCACCTCCCCACCAACCCCCATACAATATCCACCCCCACCAGCCAAATACACATTCTCTTCCCCACCAGTCCCACATACAGTATTCACACATACCAACAGCGCCCCATACAATAATCTGCTTCCCCACCAGAACACATACAATATCCACAAGCCGCCTATGTAGAATATCCACTCTCCACCAGCCCACATCCAATTTCCACCATCCCCCAGCTCACATACAATATCCGCTCCCCCCCAGGGCCGTCTCTTCCATTTGGCAGGATAGGCGATTGCCCAGGGGCCCCACCGGCTCAGGAGGCCCTCCTGGGCAGCCGCCTATCCTGCCCAGTGGAGCGACAGCCAGGTCTGGGCCGACAGGCCACCCTCGCCACATGGCTGGGTCACATACCCAGCCATGCAGCCATCATGGCCGCCGCCTGCTCCGCGCTACGCGGTCAGCGGCTGAGGCTGAACAGCCGGAATCGTCTGATCTCGGTCGTTCAGCCTCCTGGAGGCCTCGCAGCAGGCGTGCGATGTGATGACGTCATTGCATACCTGCTCTGCAGCCCGCATTCGGCTGTGAGCATGGCCACTCCGGACAAGGAGAAGAGGAGGGAAAGAAGCACTGCAGGTGAGTATTATTCTTTTTTTTAAACTAATTACTGCCCCTATTAATCTGTCTACTGCCATATTACCTGACTGCTTGCCCTAGTTACTTGCTACTGGCCCTATACCTGTCTACTGGCCCTCTTACGGTCACAACCAGCGGTAGTGTATCCTCTGGACCACCGCAACTGATGGCGGAAGCCACGCCCAGGGAACGGAATTCTAAGGTTTTTAAAAGGACCCGGGTTTTCACACAGAGCACGCCGCAAAGCGGGATGGGACTTGTGGCTGCGGCGAGATTCTACCAGGTTCGCTTCCCACAGAGACGTGACTTGCTTGCGATGGCACCAAAGGTGAGTGGGTGGAGCAGAATCGTGAGGCGAAGACCATAGTGTCGGGGACAGCAATAAGGTCGAGGAAAGGTAGCAGAGGTTTCGTGGTCGAGGGAGGTAGGCAAGAAGGTTAACGGTACACAGGGTTGTTTGGCGGTATGACGAAGACTCAGGAACTCTTCTCAAAAAGGCAATAGGTACTTGAAGATCCGGCGGCTTTGGGCACAGGAAGGGCAGCTATAAATAGGGACTACAAACCGGCAATGGAACTTACCTGTGCGCAGGCCCTTTAAATATAACAGGGCCGGCGCGCCCGTGCCCGAGGAGGCGGCGACGCGTGCACCGGGAACCAGAGACACAGTCAGAAGTTGGGTAAGTTGGAGTCGAGCCGCAGCCCGAGTAGGGTCGCGGGGCACCAGAGCAGTACCGTCCCTTAGCCCTTCCTCTCCTTCTTTCCTGCTCTTGGAGGAATTTATGGATCAGGGTGCAATCCAAAATGTTATCCTCTTGCTCCCAGGACCTTTCTTCGGGCCTGAACCCCTTCCAGTCAATGAGGAAATGTCGCTTCCCCCTGATCGTTTTCATGGCCAAGATTTCTTTTATGGTGAAGATGTTCATGGCATCAGCCTCAGGAGTTGGAGGAGCAACTTTTCGGGAGAAACGATTCAGGATAACTGGCTTCAGGAGAGAGACGTGGAAAGAGTTCGGGACCTGCATCGTGGGGGGAAGGCGGAGCTTGTATGCCACTGGGTTTATGCGCTTCAGCAACTCAAACGGTCCCAGGAAGCATGGGCCTAGTTTGTAGCCGGGGATCTTGAGACGGATGTATCTCGCAGACAACCATACTTTATCTCCAGGAGAGAAGATAGGCAGGGTGGGTCCTTCTCTATTTTTGTTGCTTGCTTCTTTAGTGTGGGCAAGACACCCATTTGCCAAGACTGGCGTTGGTCTGATCCCAGATGGCAGATTTAATTTCCTGGACCAAATCTTCCACGGCCGTGACCTCGGGAGGGCACAGAATATGGGATTGGTGGACGGGTATGTCGCCCGAAAACTATGAAGAAGGTCGGCACCGGCAGACATGGAGTCATAATAGAATTGTGTATGATAATTGTTGACCTACAACGTAAAAGATTGACCCAGCTCTCCTTGACGAAGAAATGGAAGTGCCGTCACATAGCAGCCAAGCATCTGGTTAACCCTCTCCACCTGCCCTGGTTGGTCCAGAGGGTTGATCAGGCCAAAGAGAAATCCAATTTTACTTGTAGCTGGTTGACAGAGGGATCGCGCCAGAACCTAGAAACAAATGAACCCCCCTGGCAGAGAATATATGGCGGTGGGCAGCCCATCCAAAATTGGTGTGTGGAGAAAATATGCCTGGCCAGCCGAGGAGCAGAGGGTAGAACCTGGCAGAAGGAATGAAACGGGACACTTGGAAAAGCGATCCGTGAACTACCCAGATCACGGTATTACCGGAGAAGGCGGGAGGTCAGTCATATAATCCATGTGTGGGCCACTTGAGGTCCAAGGACATCTACAGGAAATAGGCAAGTGGCTTGCAGCAGACTCTGCCGGCTTGAAGGTGGGAAGATTTGTAGCTTGGCACTACTGAAACGCACACTCCAACGAATTCAATGAAACGTCTTTGGCCAGACTGGGCCACCAAGTAAAAACGTGAAATAAATGAGACCGTTTCTTCACTCCCCACTCCCGGGTGTCCTGCCACTTGAGAGCAATGGCCCGCCAATACAGGTTTATTATCTTTCCGTAGAAAGCCGGGGGGCTGCACATAAGTCCTTGCCCTTAGGGATTCGTTGCAACACAGTCTATGGGTGCAGCATAGATTAAGCCTTTCGGTAGGGATGATATGCCGTGGTGCTGGTTCGTCTCCTACCACGTCAGAGGCACGGTAGAGGGCATCGGCCTTGACGTTTTTCTCTGCAGGGCGAAAATGAATCAGAAAATTGAACCAGGGAAAGAATAAGGAACATCGAGCCTGGCGCGGGTTTTGTTAGAGCTGGGCCTCAAGAGATAGAGGTATGTTCTTGTGGTCGGTGTTAAATATTGACCGGGTGTTGAGCCCCCTCCAGGAGATAGTGAGCGCCATTTCCATCTAGGCAAGCTTAAGGGCCAGAAATTCCCGATCTCCGATATGCGAAATTTCTCTCAGCAAGAGAAAAAAGTTTTTGAGAAAAAACACACACGTGAGGGTCTTGCCTTTAGGACCCTTTTGGGTAAGCACAGCTCAGGCTTCCCACCGAGGAGGCATCGACTTATCCCAAGAAGAGAAGGCTTCGCTGTATCCGGGGGTGATTATCCGAGGCAGAGCGAATGTAAACTTCAGCTTGGAGTGAAGGCTTCTCGTGCAGCGCTGGTGGCCATAACCACGATTACTACCCTTTTTGGTTAGAAGCCACTATAGGAACAACCATTGATGATAAATGTGGCACAAACTGCTATAATAAATGATGAAGCCCAGGAATCTTTGTATGGCTCAGGGCCCAACTGGTCTTTGTTTCACTGCAGGACAAGCAGACAATTTGGCAGTATCCATCTGCGAGCCCTTGTCCGAAATAATGTAGCCGAGAAATGGAAGGTCATTTCTGGTGGAACAGACATTTTTCCGAGCTTGGCATAGAGTGGCGGTTAGCCCTCAAACTCCGGAGAATCTGTCGTACATGGATTATGTGGGACTCAGATACGGGGGGATAAAAATTAGAAAATCGTCCAATAAAACAACGATACAGGTATACGGGGCGGTTCCCGTAAATATGTCATTGACGAAACACCTGGAAAACTTCTGGAAATGCGTATGCTGAGACCAAAGGGCATCACTAGGTTACAGCGAAGTGCCCATCGCTGGTTTCAAAAGCCTTCTTCCATCGTCACCTTCATTATGATGCGACTGAGATATAAGCTCCCCGCAGATTCCAATTGTAGAAAATATCCTGGCTTCCCCGAAGCCAATCGAAATGTTCAATAATCAAAGGCAGGGGATACCGGTTCTTAATGGTAATCTTGTTGAGCCCTCGGTAATCGATGCATGACCGTAGAGAGCCGTCTTTCTTCTGTACGAAGAAGAATCCAGCCCTGGCAGGGGAGGAGGACGTCCGAAAAAATCCCTTCCCGGAGATTTTCTTTAATATAGGCCGACATAGCCTGTGTCTCGTGGTACCTGACAGCGGGTAGACTCGGCCCCGAGGCGGAGCGGTGCCGGGTAGCAGATCAATTGGGCAGTTGTAAAGGCGATGCGGAGGTAGAGTCCCAGCTTGCTTCTTGGAGAACACAACTGCAAATTCTAGGAATGGAGCAGGAAGGCCTGCCAAAGATGATTGGTGAATCGAAGAAGCGCAGCAACCAGGCGTTTTCCACCAAACAGTGCGGATGGAACATCCTTTGCCACCAACGTAGGACTTCGCGCCGTTCCCAGTTGAGAACAGGGGGTTGCCGCTGCACCCAGAAGTCCCAGAAAGGACTAGACGAGGAGGACCGAGGATCATCGAAAAACACCAGCTTCTCCTTATGTAGCCGCCCCTACCTGAAGGAGCCAAGGCTCGGTACAGTACTGTGATCGGGTCACGGAGGGATCTCCCACCCAAACAGAGTAGATAACAACAGGCTTTTATTCCCAGGCGGATCACGGGGAGGTTGTATCTAGATCACCAAGGCAGCATCCAACGAAATTTCCAGCCGACCGAGATCCAGGAAGGCGGAAACTTGTGAATTAAAACTCCGCGTCCAGATCCGACAAGCACTCGGGCCATGGTTCAACAATGAGAGACAAGCTCTCACCTTAGGGACACGTGAGAACGCCTCTCCACGTGGCCTAGGTGCGTGCGATTCCCCGGATATGTCTGATGACGAAGAGTGGCACCCCAGCGGAAATGGTAACGGGCTGGCACAATAGAGGAATAGGTTTTACTGTCACCATCCGGGTCAGCTCCTTGAGGAGTCAAATTGAGCTCTCCACTTGCATGGGTTCCTCCATAGCCGGCAGGGAGGAAAAACTGTGGTGGGCCTCTGAAATCAGGCGCTAGGCAGGGAAAACGATGACCCATGTGGCAGGTTCTATATGTTCCTAACGGAGCTGCTTCTTGCACTGTTTCAAAGCAAAACGGATATCGACCGCCGAGGTGCCAAAAAGATGAGGTCACTCAAGGAGGAAGGAGGCGGATCCTGTGGATATAAGGCATCCTTGATCTGGCTTGGAGAGGCCTTTCCTTGAAGGTGGCGGCTATGCCGGCATCGTTCCACTGAGTTCCGAGGGCCAGGGTGTGGCGGAACTGAACTGCGTAGGTCGTGTCCACTTAAGGATCTGTCTGCTTGGCGTAATGATTCAGTAAGTCAGTTTTCGGGCAGAAGAGGCGCGGGCAAGGTTTCCTCAAACACACCCTGTGGAACTCTGTGAGAAAAGGTGGCTAGGTCGGCCGTGACCTGGATCGACTTCGGTCCAAAGTGGGGAGACCCAGCCAATCATCCCGGAAAGAAGGCTGACCTGACGAATGCGTACCTTCGATCCTTACAGTAGGTAATTGAGTTCCCCATTAACTCGATGGTGCTGCGGGGACGGTGGGGAGAAGCAATTGTTGATAAAGCCCCTCAAGCCCATTGGAGTCCCCATCGAACTTAAAGACGGCATTGAAAGACGGATCCTTTGAACCAGCAGCTGGAGTGTGGATGCCGAAGGTGCAGCGTATCACCACAGGAGCGGGTTGTTCTGCTGGGTGGCAAAGGCACAGCTGCATATATGGACGGGAGAGGTTGCTGAGTTGCTGGGCCTGTCTGAGGTGGTGATCTGCGAGGGATTGCAGCGCCACGATGGTGGTTAGGTCAGCGATGCTATGCAGAGGCACCTTGCGGGATCCATGTGCGCGGAATTCTTACAGTCACGAGCCAGCGGGTAGTGGATCCTCTGGACCACCGCAAGTAAGGCGTAAGGCCACACCAGGAATGGATCTAAGTAGATCCCGGATTTTTTCCACCAGAGCCTCGGCCGACAAAGCGGGATGGACTTGCTGCGGCGTTAAGTCGTACCAGGTCCTGTTCCACTGACGTGACTTGCGCGGATGTCAGCCCGTGAGCGAGGTACAGAAAAGTCGTTGAGGCGTAGTCATAGTCGATGACAGTGCAATAAGGTCCAGGACAGTCAGCAGATGTTCGTGGTCGAGGGATGTAGGTAGAAGGACGGTACAACACAGTATGGACGGAGAACTCATGAAAACTTTCTCAATAAGCAATACATTAATAAATCCGGCGCTGGACACCAGGAAAAGGGGCAAGTAATAAATAGGGGATGCGACCTGGGCAATGGAATTTACCAAGTGATCTTGGCCTTTTAAATTTAACAGAGCCGGCTGATGACAGCTGAAGACCACATACCAGGAATCGGGGGTGGGTGAGTTGGAGCGCGTGCGCCCGCGGCCTTACAAGGGTGTCGCTGCGCCACGCGCCCACGGGCACGATGCCCCACGAACCGGAGGGTGGGGAGTTCAGGGGAAACCAGAACAAATATCAGTCCCTACAGGGCCCTATTACCTAGCTACTGGCCCTATTACCTGGCTACTGGCCCTGTTACCTTCCTAATAACGGGCCCTATTACCTGTCTAATAACTGACCCTATTACCTGTCTAATAACTGGCCCTATTTCCTGTCTAATTGACTTCAGCGTGCCTTCCTTCATACATGTTTCCTTAAGGGGGACATGTCCCATTAGGGCGGAACCATTTGTTGGTGTATGTTGCACCAAAAAACTATTGACGCCATATTCTCTACCGTGTTTCCCCGAAAATAAGACCGACTGCATTTTTTTCAAGCTTAGAAATATAAGGCCTCCCTTGAAAATAAGAACTAGCAGAAGTCATTTATGCAGCTCCCAATACACAGGGCGGTTCCTATGGGAAGGTGGAGTGAAAGGTGGGGGAGGAGCCCAAGCCTCGCCCAGCCCGAGAAAAAGCCCTGGGATAATACAGGTTTGATAAAATGTTTCTTCGAATGGAGCAGGGTGTGTAGATGGGAACACAGGTTTCTGAGGGACAGAGAAGAGAACTGGAGAAGAAAAGAGAGTCTGAGGAGGCAAGAGAGTCCTGGAGGGGACAATGGAAACTGTATTGTATAGGAGTCTGGAATGGGCAGTTTGGTCTCGGAGGAGCTAGAGGGGTCTGGAGAAGTGTGTGAAAGGGTCGATAGAAGTTCCTGGAGAATTGATAAGAGGGAGTCTAGAGGGGGACAGATACATCTGGAGGGGGGCAGAGGCATCTGCAGGGAGAACAGAAGATTGAAAAAGTATGGCTTACAATTGAAAAGTTAATTGCTGAACCTACTAATCGAGAGTGTCTGGGAGCAAGTGGAGTGATGAAGTGATGCCATCACTCCACCTATCGTCACGTACACATCTTCAAATAAAGGTGTTCATCAGAGAAATGGGGAGAGGTGATTATTAGTTTTTATTTTTAATGTGGTCAGTACCTACTGGGGGGACTCTATTTACCTACCAAGAGGCCTATATATCTACCTAATGGGGAATTCTATACCTACCTACTTTCTGATATGAACCTTCATACCTACTTGTGGTTATAAATACTTACCTAGATACTGAGGGGACCTATATACCTACATATCTACCGAGTGGCCCTACCTACCTAGCTACCTAATAGAGGCCTACCTCAAAAAAGGGCTGACCTACATAATAGGGGCCTACTTATTTAACTAATGGGAAGAGGGGCTACATATCAAATGGTGGATGTATTTACCTGCCTATCTACCTATCTAATGAGAACTTACAAACCTCTCTACCTAATATGGATGCTACCAACTTAAAAGGAAGAGTCTGCCTAACTATCTGTCTAGCTAATTTTAAGGGTCTAACCAACCAAAAAGGTGCATCTAACTATCTTTCTGCCTAATGTGGGCTGCTACCTAACATATGAGCTATGGACCTGCCTACCATATTGGTTGGGTGTTCCTACTTACCTACTGGTGGTACATATGGGGCTCTAAAATCATCTGGTGTCACATTTTTACAGTTGTGAGTTAGAATTTACTTGTGTGAAACTATGGATGGAGAGTTTGTACAGAGGTGGGAATTAGTAGGGAGATGTAGAAAAGGTGAGGTGCCTAAGACAGGAAAAAAAAAAAAAAGTCACAGTGGTCTATATTCAAACTCCTACTCTAAAATATAACCTTTAATAAATTCATTTAAAATGATACAAATACACAAACAAAAAACCATTACAGCAGCAATTCACTACAGGTGGTACGTAATGCAGAGGACACCAAGAGCACTTCTGCATATCCTATTTCATTAACCCCTGCACTCCCTCACAACCTCACAGGCAGAGTTAATCGTCCCGAGAAGGGTCTGCCCCTACCTTTTGAAGGCTACCCTAGTTAAGACCCTAAATAGATACAAACAAATGCTATTGGACCTACAAATAAATGGAATATCTAAATACCTAAATAGTGCATAACAAAAATAAGTGCTCAAGAAACTACCTATAGATACCTTGCATTCACAGACCACAGAAAAATCACCTGTAGAGAGTCAAGAGCCTGAAGTGAAATATATCCACTTATAGAATTATAATAGTTTAAATACAACCTTGAAACCAAATTGCAGATTTCTCTCATCCTTCCCCGACGCGTTTCCTCCCATCGCCAAATGTATCAGGGTCAATCAGGTGAATAAACAGTTGCAATCAACTGAACAGTGCACAATGGTGACGCTGCCGACAGTCAGTAATAAGACAGACAAAGCAGCAATGGTGACGCTGCCGAATAGTGTGATAATGCCCCCCATATGACGTACCTTATCCCTATATTGGGGATGTCCCCGGTTCTTACCGTGACCCCGCCCTCGGCGCCCCGCCCCTCTTCCGCATGTCAAGCGTCACGGTTGTAGGGAGCCCGGACTTCCCTGTCTGCGCCCCTCCGATCCATCGGCCGTGACCCACGATGCTCAGGTCCCGTCCCTCTTTCGCGCATGCTCGAACGACATGCTTTGTGGGGAGATCCGGATTCTGCCCTGCGCCCCCCGCCCCTTTCAGTTATCAAGCGGAGTGCAAGGCTCAAAAAATTACCAGGGAACGGACTACTCTTCCTGTATGCGCAATTACTAGCCGATCGGAGGGGGGCATAGCGAAACGCATATGTACCCCGAGATAATTGCTTCAAGGTGACAATGTCAAAACATTTGCGTACTTTTGGCTACAATGGGGAAAAAAAAACAAATGGAATGTCGGGGTATCGTGGCCAAATTAATAATGCAGGGGGAAAGTATAACAAAAATCGGATGATACCTACATTTGTTGTCCAAAAGTTTTAAAAATTACCTAACCCAAATCACCTAGAAGTCCCCAAAAGTATATAGAGCTCACTTTTACATGTCATATTAAAAATTATAATAATATACAAATGTAAGTGAGTCAAGGGAGGAGCTACATTTAGACTGTTATCGTATAAAAACTTTTGGATTTCCCGCCCGAGTTGATTACTGGGAAATAAAGCTGTCAGTGGAGTTAAATGTCAATAAAAAAAAAAATGTGAAAGATAAGATTTAAAAGATGGTATTTAATGATAAGTTCAAATAAGTATAAGAATTTTTGTCCAAAAAATCCTACAGGCATTTAATGATTATGCCTGAAACAATGGGTGCCCTATTCAATAACAACCCCAAAAACAAATGCTCATTCGACCATCCCGGGTTTTTAGAGTTTGAGTCGGTATTTCCACTCGTTTCTTCGTAGTTTTTTGTTGGGGTGCAGGGTTAAATAAAAGGTTGCGAAGTAGCTCCTTTTCCTTGCATTTGTCCCCCAGAGTGAATTGCTGCTGTATTTGGGTTTTTTTTTTGTGTTTTGTATCATTTTAAATGAATTTATTAAAGGGTTTTATTTTAGAGTAGGAGTTTGAATATAGACCACTGTGACTTTTTTTGTTACCCAGACTCTTGTCATTATCATTTGGATTGATCTGTGCCTAAGACAGGGGCAGAACTACCAGGGGAGCAGCTGGGCCCCGCTCCCCCAGGAGCCCAGCTCCCCCTGCCTCAGAACATCTGAGCCCCCTGGCCCGAGCTTTCAGTAGTGATGTGGAGGTATAATTTTGTCCTTGTTTAGAGACAGGATTGCCTGGTCCTAGCAGAGAGGAGCGCCGTTGATGCTCTGCTCTGCTAATCCGCCTAAGGCTAACGTGGGCAGCATGATGACATCATATCATTGTGCAAGGCTCGGAAGCTGGCTGGGCCCTCATCACGTTGGGGGATCGTGAAGACAAGCGAGTACATTTTTTTTCAATTTTCTATAATACTAATGGACACTCCCCTAAGCCCGCCTACCTATATGGGGCCACCTAGAACTTACCACTATGCCTGCATACCTATATGGAGCCCCCGTAACCTACCTTAAGCCTGCCTATCTATATGGGGCCCCCTATAACTTACCTAAAGCCTTCCTGCCTATGTGGGGGCCCCTAACTAACTATATCTAACAACCGACCTACCTATGCAGGCCTCACCTACAGTCTATCTACCTATGTTGGCCCTATCTATAGCCTATCTATCACCATACCTATGTGGGCTTTGTCTGTAGCCTATCTACCTGCCTATGTGGGCTCCACCTATGGCCTACCTACCTAGCTACCTGGGGACCACCTACAGCTTACCTGTGGCCCAGCTACTGCCTAGCTTCCTACTTGGGGCCTACCCACATACTTCCTATCTAACTGTGGGTTGCCTACTTAACTGAGGCCTAACTACTGCCTACCTAGGGCCAATCTACCTACATACCTGTAGCCTAGCCTTCCTACCTATGTGGGACCCATTGACCTAACTGAGGTCTAACTTCTAGATACCTACCTACCTGGAGCCTACCAATCTACCTACGTAGGGCCTACCAACCTATCTTATGGGGGTCTACCTACCAGGTAATTTGATTCTGAGGGGTAGAGGTCATAGCTGTAATACAACCTCCAGAGGGTGAATTTTCTGTTCCTCCCCTCTAGGAGACTATGTCTCTAAGCGATGGCCTGGACCCACTCTCCCACCCTTGGGAAGTTTGTACAGAGGTGGGGGACAGTGAGGGAGGTGCTGGAAAAGTGAGGTTTCTAAGATATCTGTGTACAAATCTGCAGGGACAAGTGGCGGCTGGGAGAAGTCATCATGATGGTCTGGACTGGATGCCGAACAAAAGGGAAAGTCAACGACTCATCAGAGTAATGTCACCTGTGATTCAGAATATGTAAGTGCAGCATAATCACTTCTCTGTAAAGGCTGTGTCCACTGGTATATACCCCTATATGGGCCCTGTATAGTGGTAATATTGGTCTTTGTATACTGACATTTATTCAGTAATAGTGTAGTGGTTTTATCAGTCACTATGTGGTGGTAATTTGTGGTCATCAAAAAGTTTGCTATGAGGCCCAGGCTTTTTTAGTTACACCCCAGGTCTAAGATGTTTTTATGGGAATTCTGCAGGGGCGTGTCATGGCTACAGGAGGAAGAAAATGGAGAAATAAAGACTCATCAGAGAGGAAGTATATGTGAGTCCTTGTATTTAATTGTACTGTGATCACTAATACAGTCTGCAGAGCATGTGTACACTGGTAACTACCAATATACGGTCACTGTATGACGGGAGCATTGGTGTTAGTGTATTGGTTTATTTCCAGTAATGGTATGGTGTATTATGGGTTTATTAG
>JAODAL010058796.1:0-21883 GCA_025379985.1 Phyllomedusa bahiana | reverse complement strand
TTTGGGTTAAATGGGTTTGTTGCTCCCATAGACTTTAATGGTACGCCTAATCGATTCACTATCGAAAAACCTTATCGATAGGGGCCGACTATGACATCGATCGATTCGATAGCCAAGAAATCGCTAAACATACAATGGAGGCGAAACCTCCCATCTTCCTACTGTCCCACACCCAAAGTTGGAAACCCAGATTGACTTTTTCACAGGGGTCCGATATGCGGATATCAAGGAGTTCCATAAATTTGTGTGGTTACCTTGCAAGAAACAGTAAAGGGCTGCATCTTTCCCTTCGAGAATGCCAGCCCAAGAAGGTAAACTCGGGGCTGTAACAGAAGCTTGAAAGTCGCCAAAGAGAAGCCCAAAAACATATACACCGATCCCCTTTGATTTTGGGCCTGAAGGGGGGCCTGGGGTTTTCCAACAGCAGGGGGAACCCCATCAAAAACAAGAAGCCATTAGACTAGAGCATCCTCCAATTGCCAGCTCAAGTGCCCCTTTTTAAAGACAAAAAGCCCAGGGAAGAATAAGACAGTGGAAGTGAAGCATACAGACGACTTGGGCTGAAAAGGGCCACACTCTTTCCCCGAGATTCGAGAGGAAGCGGGAGTGGTTATATGTCTGACCAGACAGAAAAGAAAGAAGAAAATAGAGAAAAAATAAGAAATGTGAGAAGAAAGAATGAAAATGTAAAAGAAAAATGAGAATGTGAGAAAAAAGGGGGAATGTGAAAGAAAAAAGGAAAAAGGTGAGAAGAAAAAAGAAGAAAGAAGAAGGTAAAGAAAAAAGGGAAAAGAAAAAGGAGGAACAAGAAAAAGAACAAGGACAAGTGTTTGAACCCGGGTGTTAACCTGTTGAGAAATCTCAAACAACTCAAACAACCTAAAGGGAAAGGAAAGTGGGAAGAAATTGGGAGCAAGATACCCCAAAGGGGAAATTTAGGGGAAGACAATGACTTTTTTTACCAAAGGCAAAATCCAGCTGTAGTACAAGGGGCTCATTTACCCACAGGGAAAAACCCAATGATTTCTTCAATAAACAAGAATCCCTAGAAAACAGATCCCTTTCCACGGCAAGAGCCTCTAGAATTTAAAATTGCAATTTTCCCCCGGGGGGACTATACCACAAAAAGGAAGTATTTTGCTAAAACAAAACCCTCCCCAGACCCTTTGAAACATTGAATTTACCCAAAGTGAAAATAAAATATGTTCTAGTGGTGGAGGATATTTCCCAAGGGGCTGAAGTCTCCCCCATTCCCAAAAATTTGTCAGAACCACTTAAAAAACTTTATGATTGTTGCAGATTTGGGATCCCGGGTTATTGAATCGCCCAAAGAACCCCCTTCCGCGGAAGTAACCAGAGAATTTGGAAATAGAACGACCTCGTTTCACACTCCCTCCATCCCGAATTCACAGAAATGGAAAAAAATAAACCATCTGAAAAAATCTGAAGGCAGCAAATAAACCCCCCGGCCCAGATCCTACCCCTTGCCTCTATTTTGAGAAATCCCTGGACCCCCACTGGTCTACCCCTCAAATAGTATTTCGGCCCCCCCAAATTTTAAGGTTTTACACATAGCAGTTGATGCAGGGGAAAGATCCGTAAAATATGTTTAAATCTGCTAATGAAAATTGAAACTAATCCCCGCCATATTTCTCCCCCATTTCCCAAACCAACTTAATCAAAAAAAAACCTGGTGACTTTGGTGGGGCAAAACACTCAAAACTCTCGGAGCCAGATTTGACCAACCAATACTTTGATTTCCCCAAACCCAATAAATTGAAGGGGACCCACCTGGGTGCATCTTCACACTGCAGAAAGGATGCGACCAAAAATCATCATGAACGTTTCATTATCCTTTTATTTTTCTAGTTGGGTTTTTTAAAAATCAAGAGGGCAACCCAAGGGGGGGCCTGATGAAATTTAAAGCTAGGATCTCAAAAGGTTTGAATCCATTCCCCAAGATAACAATCAAAAAAAGGTATGGGGCTGGGTAAAAATTTCATTATTTTAATCAACAAGGGTTTGATAATTACACCCAATGCCTTACAAGGATAGCGAAAAATAAACGCCACCCCACAGACTCTCCTAAAATGAGGGTTATGAGGGGTTAAAAAAATCCATGGGGCCTCTGCCGGGGGCGTCGAGGGGGCACTTTGGGGTTTTGTTGGTCAACAGTCTCCCCTTTCCATCAAAGGTCTGCGAGGGGGGCCGGGGGTTTCTTGGTTACGCCCTTTTGGGCAAGCCTGGCAGTGGTTCGTGGGGCAAAAAACCCCTCCACCTGTTCACCCTGCTGTCTAAGGGGAGTGACTTTACCCCCTTTTTGTTCTTTTGGGGAAAGGCATCAATCACCCTTCCCCCCTCTAGGGGGGGGTGTTAGAAAAATTTTGATATTTTTTAAAGGGGGGGCTGTAAAGTTGGTAATTTAAGGAAAAAAAAAACAAAATCTGTTTCACATTAACTTTTTTAAGTCATCAGAAGTTTTTTAAACGCTTTTTACGCTAACTCCTTTCAATATCAGATATTCTCACACAGTTTCCTTGAGACAATTGCAGTTCTGCTAGAACCAAAAAAGCCCAAGGCCTTCCCCCTCCCCCCAGATGATACAACGTTTGGGAAGTGTTATCAGTAATGCTTCATAGTACATGCAAATTATAAATTGTCTCTTAGAACCACCAAATTAACCAACATGTAGTATTTAAAAAGTCAGTGATTAAAAAGTTCTATTGGAATGTAATTTACGGATTAAACATAGATTTTTTGTCCCAGCCAAAGCAAAGGGGGCAACTTCAGCTCCGGTGCAGGGAGCAATAAAATAAAATTTAATTTGGGGAGGTATTTAATTAGATAAGGAGTGGAACAAAGAGAATTTCCACACCTGATTTTAATCATCTTGACAGCAGCAGGTCAAGGGCAGGTGGTGGCTGCGGTTACTCGGCTCGGGATACAAGTGGATACAAGTGGCTGCAGGCATTTCTCTTTTTGTGAGCCGCAGGCCAAGGGCAGGTGGTAGCTGTGGGGTTTTGGCTATATTTTAGTAGCTACAGGGATAATAGCGGTTGCGGACATCTTAGTTTTTTTCTATATCTTCAAAGGCCAATGGTTTGTAGACAAAGTAAGCACGTGTAGAAAGTAGAATGTACTTCACATCATATAGTTAACAGTGGAGAAAAAAGCTTTCAGACAACCGGTTCAAGACAAATTTTTAAAAAACATATGCAGCGGGGCAGAAAACATTTAACAATGTATGGCGGTTGGCACAAATCAATGCAGCAAGTTATGTTCAAGCAGCCACCACTTATCCTGCCAGCACTAGGGACAGGACAAACTTACTTTGGAGATGAATAGTAAATTGACCTTTTATCAATGTATTAAAAAAAAGTTTTATCAATGTATTAAAGTGGTAACTCCCTCATTATCACAACAACACAGTGACAAAAAAAGAAAAAAAATGTGAACGGAACTGGGGTAAGCAAAAAAGCAAACCAGGATCAGAAACCCCTTTATTTTAAACATCTGAAGCGTAAGCTACAATACCCTTACACTTTTACTAATTATGTATTGTTAATTAGTAATAGCTCCTATCTCATGGCGCTACATTAGTCACCCCCCCCATTATCAATGCAGCGAGTCATACTCAAACAGCCACCATCTATTCTGCCAGGACTGAAGATGGGTCAAAATGTTCACCATATAGATGTATGGTAAACTACCATTTTGCTATAATGTAAGTTATTACAACAGATAAAGGCTATGTTCACACACTGTGTAAAACGATAAAACATCCAAAAGTGGGGTGCATTTTTTGGGGGTCCCAAAAAAACACACCTTAGTTTTAAATGGGGTGTTGATGCATAAAACAGATAAAAAAATTGCATGCACCCTAAAAGTATGTAAAACACGTATCACCTTAAGACGATCACTTTTTAAAATTAAAAATCAATGTATTATATGGGGTTTTTGGGTCCGAAAAATTCCCAAACCGTTCTAAAATGCTGTGTAAATTTTCCCCTTTTAAAAAGACAGCAATGTCAAATTGGGGGACAATTTTTTTAATGGCTTTAAAGGAAACCCCCCCATTATCACAAAAACACAGTGACCAAAAAAACAAAACTTAGAATGGAATTTTGCTAAGGGAAAAAACAAATCAGGATCAGAAATCCTAGTTATGTCTTATATACTACCTCTGAAGTAATGTACTAATCATGTTTTCTGTGGTCAAAAATCGACACCATGAACAGGCACCTCAAACTGGGGCCCCTCCACTTTTGGGAAAAACTACAACTCCCATCTTCCCCGCTTTTAAAGATTATATAAATGCATGATGGGATTGTAGTTTCCCCAACAGCTGGGGGGCCGCAGTTTGAGGATGTCCCAAAGAAGCTGGATATTTTGTGGAGCCGTGTGAGGTAGTGTAAGGAAGGGGCGACCACGTGGGGGACAGAGTCAAAGGGGGGGGCCCCACTGCTTCTCCGACTACTAAACCCGCAGCTTATTTGGGAAAAACCCCAGGTCGCACCTTGATGTGACTACTGGCGGTGACAATTGTCTCACAAAAAATATAGGATAATAAACTGGGATTAGACAATATTGCTCACAGAAATATACAAATCCCAAAAAAATAATAAAACTCCACATTTTTTTAATATGCTTTAAAAAAAAAACAAAAACCTCACATTACAAGAAAATATTAATAGAATTACCCTATACGGCTTGTCATCAAATGAAATAGAAATAACATTTAAACAGCATGATAACAATAGATAAAAAAAAAAGTAATCACCAAGCAGTGTATAGAACATCAATTTAAAAATAGTATGGATTAACAGTTCTTATAAAAGATAGCACAGAAGGCAAAATCTTTAAATTTCCCAAATATAATCAACTCCGGTTCTGTAGAAATTTCCAAAAGTCGTGAGAAAAGGGCTGTTTTATCCACAAGCAGATAAGCACTAAGCCAAATAGCTAGAAAAATTTTAAAATTTTATTTATATAATATTATATATATTAATATAAATTTTTCCATATAAATAACTAAAATGAACCCCTTCCCCAAAAAGGAACCCCGCCCCCCAAAAAAGGGGCCCACCATCTGAAGGTTGCCTGTTTATAAAAAGGGGTAAATCAATAAAAAAAGAGGATCGTTAAATACACCCACTGTTACGGACATAAAATTTTTGCCCCCAAAGTCCCGATGCTTTCCCCCTAAAAAAGGTTCATGAGGGGATATACATTAACAAAAAACGACCACAAAACAAAAAGGTCGATAGAAAGTGGGAGCCGATGGGATGATGGGGGTGCCCCTCCTTGGCAGTTCAGTTAGTTATTTATATGTAAAATATATATATATATATTATATATAAAAATTATTATATATATATATAATATTATACACATATACCATAACAATAACGCAGCACACAAAAATAGAAATACGTTGAAAAAAAACTTTTCTTAAAAAAAAAAAAAAAGTTTTATGAGGTTCTTAGTTAACTTTTGGCAAAATTTTAACCCCCTTCGACTTCAACGAGACCTCAAGTGCAGGTGGGTCCTACAATACGTTGCACTAACGCTATATTTTTCTGTGTTCCATCCAGACCTACCTTTTAGAATGTGAAGGCACCAGCTACTAAATACACTGCACTGATTAAAAAGTCTGTGTAGATGGGTGGAGTGCTAAAAACCAAGATGGAGGCAGCCAGTCCCCCCTATATACAATCCAAAAACAATATTTGGTTCAGCACCTCCAAAAAACTTTAAATGTGGGTGCACGCTGTGATGGCTGTAATCTAAATACACATAACAATAACAGCAGCACACAAAAAATAGAATACGTTGAAAAAACGTTCTGCTTAAAAAAACACGAAAGTTTTATGAGGTTCTTAGTTCACACTTTTGCGCAAAATTGCTTAAGCCCACCTTCGACTTCAACGAGACCTCAAATGCAGGTGGGTCCTACACTACGTTGCACTAACGCTATATTTTTCTGTGGTCCATCCAGACCTACCTTTTAGAATGTGAAGGCACCAGCTACTAAATACACTGCACTGATTAAAAAGTCTGTGTAGATGGGTGGAGTGCTAAAAACCAAGATGGAGGCAGCCCGTCCCCCTATATACAATCCATCACAGCGTGCACCCACATTTGACGTTTTTTGGAGGTGCTGAACCAAATATTGTTTTTAGATATATATATATATATATATATATACCGTATATACTCGAGTATAAGCCGACCCGAGTATAAGCCGAGGCACCTACTTTTGCCACAAAAACCGGGAAAGCTTATTGACTCAAGTATAAGCCTAGGGTGAAAAAATGCAGCGGCTACTGGTGAATTTTAAAAATAAAAATAGATACCAATAAAATTACATAGGCAGATATAGGCAGTTTAATGTCCCCCATAGGCAGATATAGGCTGGTATAAGCAGTTTAATGTCCCCCATAGGCAGATATAGGCAGCTATATGTCCCCCATAGGCAGGTTATAGGCTGGTATAGGTCGTTATAGGCAGGTATAGGTCCCCCTAGGCAGGTTATAGGCATGGTATAGGTCACCCTAGGCAGGCTATAGGCATGGTATAGATAGTTATAGGCAGGTATAGGCCCCCTAGGCAGGCTATAGGCAGTTATAGGTCCTCTAGGTAGGCTATAGGCAGGGTATAGGCAGGTATAGGTCCTCTAGGTAGGCTATAGGCAGGTATAGGTCCTATAGGTAGGCTGTAGGCAGGGTATAGGCAGGTATAGGTGCTATAGGTAGGCTGTAGGCAGGGTATAGGCAGGTATAGGTCCTATAGGTAGGCTTTAGGCAGGGTATCGGCCGGTATAGATCCTATAGGTAGGCTGTAGGGAGGGTATAGGCAGGTATTGGTCCTATAGGTAGGCTGTAGGCAGGGTATAGGCAGGTATAGGTCCTCTAGGCAGGCTATAGGTAGGCTGTAGGCAGGGTATAGGCAGGTATAGGTAGGCTGTAGGCAGGTATAGGTCCTATAGGTAGGCTGTAGGCAGGTATAGGTAGGCTGTAGGCAGGTATAGGTCCTATAGGTAGGCTGTAGGCAGGGTATAGGCAGGTATAGGTCCTATAGGTAGGCTGTAGGCAGGGTATAGGCAGGTATAGGTCCTCTAGGCACGCTATAGGTAGGCTGTAGGCAGGGTATAGGCAGGTATAGGTAGGCTGTAGGCAGGTATAGGTCCTATAGGTAGGCTGTAGGCGGGGTAAAGGCAGGTATAGGTAGGCTGTAGGCAGGGTATAGGAAGGTATAGGTAGGCTGTAGGCAGGTATAGGTCCTATAGGTAGGCTGTAGGCAGGGTATAGGCAGGTATAGGTAGGCTATAGGCAGGGTATAGGCAAGTATAGGTCCTCTAGGCAGGTATAGGCAGGTATAGACAGGGTTTTAAAACAAAAAAGTCAACTGCGGCGCAGAGAGCGAGCGCTCCCTGTGCCGCAGTGGTATCTCCTCACCTGTGTGCGCTCCGGAGGAGTCGCACACAGGGGAGATCGCTGACAGCGCACGGGCCATCGCAGCGCCCGGAGGCTGTCAGCTGTACTCGGCCTTCAGCTATATGCGCTCCATGAGGAGTCGCATAAAGCTGAAGCGTCCCTGTCGGCGCACGGGCCATCGCAGCGCCCGAGCGGCGACAGTTACTCGAGTATAAGCCGAGAGGGGATTTTTCAGCACATTTTTTGTGCTGAAAAACTCGGCTTATACTCGAGGATATACGGTATATATATATATATATATATAAATTTGGCTTAGTGCATTATCTGCTTGTGGATCAACATCTCCTTTCTCATGACTATGGAAATATTCTACAGAACCGGGAGTTGATTATACTTGGAGTTTTATGTGTAAGACATGCTAACGTCACTACTTGGGAGGACAAGTTTTTAATGGCATCTATTGCCTATCTATGCTGTCTTTTGTGTAAGATACTGTTTATCCATACTATCTTTTGTTATTTGGTGTTGCTATACACTGACTTGGTGATATATTTTTTCTATCTATATATTATCAGTGCTGCTTTATATATTCTTAGTGTTGCTTAAATGTTATTCTATTTCTATTTTGATGACAAGCCATATAGGGTAATTCTAGTTAATATTATCTTGCATATGTGAGGTTTAGTTTTTTAATGTATATCAATAAAGTGTGGAGTTTTATTATTTTTGGGATTTGTATTTTTCTGTGGGCAATACTCCCAGTGACTGCCAAATTGCAGCACAAAGGACACCTGGTACAGGCAGACAACAGAGTCCCAGGCAGGTAACGGACTGGTACAACGACAAAATACAGCAGAAACTTAGATACAGGAATATAGGTAACTGGAACAGCAGCCATGACACTATGGGGTTAAATGTTAGGCTGGAAACTGGGACCAAGGCAAGTAGCTGACTGGCATGACGGCAGGTAGCAGTAGAATCTGGAAGACAGATATCAGGCTGACAGGACGGCAGGTAACAGCAGGGTTGAAAAGGTATCAGGACGGCAGGTAACAGCAGAATCAGAAACCTGGGAATCAGGCAGAGAAGACGGCAGATAACAGAAAAATCAGGAATGCAAGTAAAAGGAAGACAGAACAACAGGAAACAACAGGGATAAACTTATGCATGAACATAAAAGCATAACAGCAGGAACAGGAACACAGAGCTCAGGAGCTCAGATGGAAAAATGAACAAACTGACCTGGAACAGAGGCAGGAATTTCCTTAAATCACAGAAGGTCGTAGGGCATTGGACAGGTAATTGGGACACTGTACTTGTAAATCCAGACCTGCAAGTGTATGCGTGCCTTAGGGAGTGCATGCAGACACAGACGGCAATGTGGGCAGAAGCAAGGACAGGTGAGTACACAACATCCAGGGATATGGCAGGGATTGGGACAGAAACAGGAATGCAGCTGGGACATGGCCATGTCCGTGGCCCAGAATGGGGACCGTGGCATAGTCTATGACAGTACTCTAATAAACTGTGGCTAATTACTAACTAGTTATAGGTTCTTACACATGATGCTACATTAACCCATTACCGCCGCAGCCAATTTTGAGTCTGGCATGTGACACTTTATGTGAGAATAACTTTTTGATACTTTCACCTATCCATGTGATTCAGAAACTGTTTTGTCATGACACATTGGGCTTTAAGTTAGCAGAAAATTTTGGTCCATACAATTCTTGTTTATTTGTGAAAAATATAAAAATATCAACATTGTACCATTTTGAAAGTTCAAAATTTTCTGCGTGTAAGACAGATAGTTATTTCACACAAAATAGTTTATAACTAACATCTACCATAGTTTATAACTAACATCTACCATATGTCTACTGTAAGTTGACATCATTTTTTAAATGTATTTTTATTTTTTACGACATTAGAGGGCATAGAAATTTAGAAGTAATTTTTCACAATAAAATTTGCTAAATTTATTTTTTTAGGGACCAGCCCAGTTCTGAGGGGCCTGTATGTAGATGTTCCCAGAAATGACTTAATCTAAGGAACTAAACCCTTTAAAGTATATAACACAGCATTTAATAAGTTTATTACCCTATTAGGTGTGTCACAGAAATTAAAGCACAGTGGACGCGAAATTGAAAAATTTAACTTCTTTTGCAGATTTTCAATATAAATTATTCACTGGAATCTGGTAGATGTGACTGGGGAAATGCAACTCAGCATTGATTTCCCCAATTCTACAGTTTTTAGAGATATCCCATATGTGGCCCTAGTGCACTATATGACTCATCCCCAACCTCTGAATAGGAGGAGCACATAATGGACTTTGGGGTCTCATTTTCAATACAATTTTCTTTAGGCACCATTATAGGTTTGCAGACATCCTAAGGGGCCAAAACTTAATAAAAACTCCTAGGGGTGTTTTGTACATTTGGGCGCACAGATGTTCCATAGTTATTTTTAAACACTGGGCCATTGTTCCGTCATTATTTTTTTGGCTTAATTTTTACAGTGTTCAGCGTGTGGTCTTAATGACAGGATAACTTTATTATGTGGGTAGGTACAATTGCAATGATATAAGTTTTATATATTTTTTTATGTTTTACCACTGTTACATAATAAAAATGCGCTTGTAAAAAATTGCATTTTTATTTCATCATATTCTGACAACCATATTTTTTTTATTTTTCTGCATATGGAGCTGATTAAGGGATTGTTTTTTGCGGGATGAGTCGTGGTTTTTATTGGTATGATTATGGGAGTCATATGATACTTTGTTTGCTTTTTATCAAGGTTTTTTTTAACAAAAATAAACAATGCTGGTAGTGTTTTTATTTTTTGTAAATTCAAGAACATTTTATTGAAAAATTGAGTACATCAGAGTGTAATGATAATAACAGAAAGAATCAATTATTCATAGGATATGACATATGGATGAGAAGACGTATAATTACATTCAACATTTCATTAAATGCAGTAATTCAAATGAAATAAGATACATTAGATATTCTGAAATGATGGTGAGCAATAAGAATGAACTAGATGTGAGTAGCATCTCTCAGCTAATGTATAAGTTTCTCAACTGTGGTCATTCAACAAGGGGAAAGAAAGAGTAGTGCAAAAGCACTAAGATTGTATGTCATAGGATGTGTTTAAGATAAAGTTATTGCCGCCCCAATTTCTCAGATGTAATACAGAAAAACATAATACTATCTGGTAGAAACAAAATTGTGAATAGTGAGTCAGGTAGCCAATCAACACCAGAGCCTTATGCTTAGAGGGTAGCAAAAAATTAGATATAGTTGTAAAGAAAAGGGGGAGGGGGGGGGGGGGGGGGGGACCCGGGCGGGGGGGGGGGGGGGGACTTAACAAATTTTAAAAGTGTTATAGAGATCTGATTAAAAGAAAGAAAATAATTTGCTCCAGGTCTCCCTAAATTTTGTTTAATCGTTTTCATAAGTCTTTTTAAATTTCCTCCATCTTTTGAATCTTTTAATTTCGGGAAAAACCCCCAATCTTTTTACTGATGGGCAAGTAGTTTAGTGCCTTTAATCGGGGAAAAACTGTTTTGGGTGTTGTGCATAAAATTTTTTCAGTAAAGGTTTTATTTAAGAGGGGCCGCGGGACGGGGGGATTGCAAAAAGGGGGAAGAGTGGCTGTTTTAATTTTCCCGTTCAGACCTGTGAGCAAGTGAACAGCTTTCATCACTTGATTCCAGAAAGGTTGAAATTTCTGAAATTTTATACATTTTGAGTCATCTTTCCTATATCCTTTTACCCAGCACGTGTTGGGGAAATTCCCAGGTAAATTTATAGAGTGCGGAAAAAACCTTTTCCATTTGGTCATTATTTTTAAAATTTTAATTTTTTGGTTTTTTTCTCTTTTTTCCCCAAGCCTTTTCAAAAATTTTAAATTACTTTTTTTGGGGTTTCTTTTTGCCCCTTAAGACCCTTTTTGTGCCTAACACACAGGTTAAAGCGTCAAAACTTTCCACCCTTTTAAATTAAAACCATAAAAACCCAACTTTTTTACACGGGGCCCCTTTTTAACACTATGCACGGAAAAATTTGAGCTGGACTATTCACTTCCCAATACTTTAGTTTAAAATTTTTATCTAAAGGTTGTGTTTTTTATCCAGAAGAAGGGGGATTTTTTGGTTAAAACCGTTTCACCCAGTATGTTTAGGGGAATAATGCTACCCCCATTTGGTTGTTGTTAAGGGATGTTAAAGTGTGGTGGTTTGGTGTCTTTGTGTGGGATTTTTTAAGATTTTGATACTAATTTCCTTATCAATTTTTTAAAGGAGCTTTGTTTTAAAAGATTTTATTTTTTGGAAAACAGCAATTATCTTGATATGCTATTGAGTGCCTTTTTTGTAAGCTGAAATACGTTGGATGCACTATGTTTTTTAAAAAAAAAGGATTGGGGGAAAAAAATTTCCGATGCCTTTAAAACCCTTTGGTTCAATTTTAGGGTCTCCGGGCATTTTTCCACTTTTTTGGGGTGGTGCCCGTCTGGTTTTGCCATTTTTGGTTTTAAAAAGGGTTTAAAACCCCCCTTGAGAGGGGGGGGTGATAGTTCCCCTTAACCAGGGGGGCTTTCTGGATCGGGCAATTGGATCCCGGGACCCAAAAAAGGTTGAACCTTAAAAATGATTTTCCCCTGTTTTTTTTGGCGGCCGGGCAAATCGCTTATGTTAGAGGAAAAAAGGGTGGGGGTTTGTGGGGACGTCAGGGTGTGATGTGTATGGTTGTCTTTGGCCCGGAAAAAATTTCACATGCCCTTGTTTTGCATAAAAACACGGTTTCCCTTGTTAAAGCATCGGTGTGTAGTGTCTCTCATTTGGCAGGTTGGGGCTGGATCTCCCCTAAATTTACAGCTCAGCTCAGTCAGAGACACAGTTTCTTTTTTCCCACAAAAGACAACTATGTTTTTAGCTTGTGAACTTTAAAAACATAGGTAGTTTGGGAAAATTTTTCCCAGCTTTAGTTTTTAAAGCGAGGATTTTTTTAAAAAGGTTTTTAAAAAAAGAAATTCTAGGCTGTACGGCGGGGGGAGGAGGGGTCACCCCGTTTTGTTCAAAGAAACCTTTGTACTTAATTGGATACGAAATTTTTGGGAATGCTGTTGTATTTCTTTGGTGAAAAACCCAAAACTTTAAAAAACCTTCTAAATTTTAATTAGGTGTTTTTTACTGTGGGCAGCCCATTTTTTTTCCCAAGGCCCCATCTTGTACTTTTTTTAGGATACAGAAATTTGCTATTTAATTGAAGGTATTTTTTTCATGGGTTTGCAAAAACCCCTTTTTATTATCCGTAAAAAATTTTAAATAGGGGTTTTTTCACTTTGGCGGGGGAAATTTTTGTTAAAAGCCCATTTTTTGTATTTATATTGGGATACGAAATTTGCTAGTAATTTTTGGGTGTTTTTCCCATTGTGCAAAACCCCCCTTTTAATTCCCTTGTTTTACTTTTTAAAGTAGGTGTTTTCCTTTTTGGGGCCGCAGCCCTTTTTTTTTTCAAAAAACCCCATCTTGTACTTATATTAGGATACAAAAACGGGGCTAGTAATTGAGGTGTTTTTTTTATTCGGTGCAAAAAACCCCATTTTTTAAATCTGTAAAAAATTTTTAAAATTAAGCTGTATTTCACTTTGGTTCGCCCAAGTTTTTCAAAAAACCCACCCCTTGAAATTTTAAAATTTGGAACAAAAATTTTGTAGTTACTTTTGGGGTGTTTTTCTTTGGGGGAAAAAAAACCCCACCTTTTGGGTTACCCATAAAAATTTTAAAAATGGCTTATTCCCAAGTGGTGCGGCCCTGTTTTTTTCAATAGCCACGTTGTAGGGACAATTCTGTTTGAAAAATTTTTTTTGAAACTGTTATCGTTTTTCATTGTGACAAAAAACAAAATTTTCACCCGTAAAACTTTAAATTAGTTTTTTTGCGTCGTTGAATCTCTTTTTGGCGCAGATAGCGAAATTGTATGTTTTTTTGTTAAAAATTAAAACATTCCTAGCCCTTAATGAGCAGTGGTAAACCCCGGGGCTAAAGGGAAAAAAAAACCCGTTGATTTTGCCTTAGGGTTCTTAACCAGCCGCTTTTCCAGGTATTCGCTAGAAAAAATTAAGTTTCAATTTGTTGGCTTTTGGAAATTAGGGGTTTTAAGAATAGCTGTGTTTTCCCAATCTTTAAATTTAAGAGACTGTCAAAAATTTTCCCATACCTTCTTAAATTTTTTTTTTCTAAACATGGGTAAAAAAGCAGGGGGTAAGTGAGAAAAGGAGGGGTTTTGGACTTTGGGGTAGGGGGTACGAGAAAAGGGTTTGCCCCCTTTCCCCAGTGCTGGAAAAAACCGAAAGCCAGGTTTTCGTGGGTTTGCGGGACCGTCAGGCCTGCATGGGGGGTCAGTGCCCTGTAAATTTCTCAGGTTTTTTAAACAGCCTTTCCCAAATTTGTTCTTCAGTGGTTAAGGGCAACTGAAATCCAGCGGGGGGTTTACCTCCTCTTTCCTCCCACTCACAGCCACAAATGTGTCTTCATCTTCGTCAGACCGTCCCCATAAAGCAAAGGAACCCCAATTAAAATCATTTACCCACCCTGTGGTTAACCCATTTTCTGAAGACCCTCTTTGGGGAAAAAATTTGCGGTTGGGGTCAGAAGGCATTTCCTTAGACCCAAGGGGGCCAAAGGGGTGTTTTTTGTGTGCTCTGACCCCCAGTTATTGTGCCTTTTGGGGGGAGAAGGAAGGGGTCTACCCGGCAAAAACCCCGGGCGGGGCAAGGGCTTCCCAGTGCCTGTTGTTGTAGCCCCACAAAATTGTCAGGACGAGGAAGTAACTGTTTTTTTTTGATGATGATGACGACTTTGGGGGGGGATAAAAAGTTGTTTTTCAGAAAAATTTTGCTTGCGAGCGCTTCATCATGGACGAGGGGGAAAGGGACGGGAGGTGTGTCAGTAGGGGCCCCGGGCCCCCAAAAAGGGAGAGGGCGGCCCGCACAAAGTCTGTGAGTTTAATTGCCACCCTACAAATCAGGGGAAAATTACCGCTCCTGGCTTATCTCCGTAAAAGGGGACCAGGCCCTCTCAACCCTTTGGGATTTTTTCGGGCAAGCCTTGATTCACCCCAGTGTGTCATATGCCGCCTTTCCCGTAAACGCATCAGTAGGGGAAAAAAGAATCTTAGGTTTTTAAACCCACCCCAACATGTTAGTCCAGGGCAGGAATGATGAGTTGAAATGGGGGGAACATTTTGGAAAAAAAAGGGCCCCACACCGATGGGGCTTAAAACCCACTGTCACCCCCTTTGGTCCCCGCCTCTCCTCCCCCGCCAAAACCAACCCTTTCCTCGCTCCCCAAGTCTCTCAGAGTCATGATCAAAGAAAAAGCCTCCGCTTCAGCTCCCCGTCGCCCGGGTACCCCAGCACCACCAGAGACCCACCCTACCCCTTCTTTTCCCATCAGTTTGACGCCCTGCTTGCCGTCCAGGGGCCCGTCTAACACCCACCCTTTGTCAAAAGGGTTTGGGAGCAGAAGAAAAATTTTAAAACCCAAAACCACCCCAAAAGCAAAAAGCCTGAATGTTGGATTGCCCAGGTTTTGGGGGCCTGGGAAATGTTCCTTTCCCGTTAGTGGCCCAAAAAAGGGGTTTCCTCCACGTCATGGCCCTTGCCTGCACCAAATATCGTGCTGACCCAAGGCATTTTTTTTCCCGGAAAAAGCTGCCCCTCCCCTGGCCACCCCGTGTCATTTTAAAAATTTCAAGAAAGTGTCTGTCTGGGTCTGGCAAAGTCCATTGACCACTACACAGGGAAACTAGTAAGATTCCCCAAGGGCCCGCTATTTCTCTTGAAAGCTAAATTAGGTGAGCTGGGTGGGGTCTTGGTGGTGTGGGGGCTCTCGGCTCGGCGCATGCTCTTTAAAAAGCAGGGTTGGTGCAAGGGTTCTTTCCCCAAAAGGGCCTTGGTGGGATTTACTTTCCCAGAGGAAAAACCCGGTATGTTGAAAATTTAAACGTCTTGAGCCCTCAACAACAGGTCAGGAGCTGTGGCGGCTCTTCGCAACGAGACCGAGCGCTGGCTGGGTGACAAGAAACCTTGTGCAGGCTTTCTGGGTGGCGATAACGTTCGAAATCTGCTTGCCGCCCCTTTAAAATGGTAGGCTGGAAACACATCCCCCTTTTCCCGGCAATAAAAGAAATTGTCTTCCAGAAATTTCAAAGTGCTACCCCGGGGGGGGTTTCCCGCTGGGAAAGGCTCGGGTTTTGAGCTCCCACTTCCGCCGTTGCACCCTGCTTATCCCGGCTGGGTGCGTTGCAAACGTCAGTTGTCCTCCCGTCAAAAAAATCTCAATTTTTGAGTGGCAACCCGCTGGAATTACCCCCAATGCTCCGCGATTGGGCCGCAAAGGGAATGCCATTACGCGTTTGAATTTGGGAAAATTTGGTAAAAAAGCAGCGGTGCGGGAAACCCCGGGGTGTTTACCACCGAGAGTGGAGGCAGGTTTTAAAAAAAGCTCTGCCCATCCTTGCCAGTTTGAAGAAACCACCCAAAAAAGGGCAGTGCGGGAAAAAGTCCTTGTTAGCATGAGTTGGGGTGATCTTAGTTCTGGAACGATCGTTGGACACTCTGAAACCCCCTAGGTCCCCCACAACGGGGGGAGACGGACACAATGCGGGAAAAGGAGCCTTTTTTTTTCCATCGAATTCAGAAGGCCCGACAAATTTAACAATTTTAACGGTTTCATTAGGCAGTGGTTTCGGGGTCCCGGGCTAGGCAAGGGGGAGCCCCAGCTTAGGGGGATCTTTGAGGCAAGTCATGGGTGTGTTCAAACTGGGGCGGGGAAAAATTTGGAGGAGGAGGGGGAGGAGGAAAGGGGCCCTTCCTGGAAACCGGCGTTACGATGTCCCTGCCTTGGAAAGAGGTTTGGGATTTATTTGAGGGGAGGAGGAAAATTTAGAAAGATCGGGTTTTTTTTGTGCCCCGGGCGACCCCGAGGGGGTTTGGGAAATCAAGGCTCCCCTTTTTTTAATGAGTGCTTTGGAGCCTTTCCCTTTCCTTTTAAAATGAAACCTCGATTAAGGCCATTTAAAATGAACAAAAAGTTAAATGGGGGGCCACCCTCGTCGATCCCGATACAAAGCAAAACCCCGCATTTCCTTCACCCACCCAAATAAAAGGTAAAAAAGCAGGAATTGGGGACCGTGTGGGTTGAAACAAATGGAGGCAATTGGGTTTCGTCTGCTTCCCGTTCTTCAATTTCTGGGGGGGAAAAAACGTCAGCAAAAGTGATTGCGCAGAGTTTCCAAGTAGCCGTTACGGGGGGCAAGCAGCAGCAGGTTTGTGGCAGAAACCCAAAGGGTGACCTCTGGCAATCTTTATTTAAACCCCCTCACCAACGATTTTAATTTCAGGGGGACACATACAAAAAAACCAAGGGGACCGGCTTAAGGGTTTATGGGCACGACATCTGGTCTTAACCCCCGTGTTTTTTGGGTTTTTTTCCGCCCAATCGACTTTTGGGTATCCAAATGGGTGAATGGCCCGAGCTCCCTCGCCACGCCATTAGGGGGGGGTGTTGTCCTGGCCCCGCAGCCCGGTCAAATTGAGGGCCTTCGACAGCTAGAGGAGTCTTACAGGGCCCAAAAGCATCCCGGGTTTCCCAAAATAATGTGGAAACGTTTGGGGCTTTCCCTCAAGATGAATTTAGGCATGGATCTCTGTTTATGTTTTGGACCCAATTGCCCAGGTTACCCATTATTTTTCCCGGGCTATACATTCCTTTTTCAAACAGGGAAATTTTGGGTTTTCTTTAAAAAAATTTTTTTTTTTTTAATGATTAAATTTTTTACTGCAATTTTTTTTCTCAGTTCCCAAAAATTTATTTTGTGGTTTTTTTGGGGGAGGGGCTGTAAAAGACACCCAAATTTTTTCAAAAGGTTTTTTTGAACAAAACCTATTCCATTTATTCATTTCATCTTTAGAAAATTTTTTCCCCCGTCAATTTGGTTTTTTGGGGGCCTGGTTTCTGTGAAAATACGGGTATTAAAAATGGGGCCCCTTTTGGGAAAAAAATGTGGCTTTTAAGTGGCATTTTCTCCCCCACCCAAATTTTTAAAAGTGGCTTGGGTGGGGAAGTTTTTTTTAATTTTTTTGGCATGTGATGTGAAAAAGCAGCTATACAAAGGTCCCTTTTTTAAAAAATTTTGGGCTCTAGAGAAAATTTGTTCTTCACAATGGGCAAAAAAATGGTCAAAATGTAAAGTTTTGACTTTTTGGGGGCTTTTTGCTGTGAAATTTAAACTATTTTCTACAGGTTTTATTAAAAAAAATTTTTATTTTTTAAAGACATTTTTTTTTCAAAAATTGTCAACAGTGGCTCCCAAAGGGGGTTTTTTTGGGAAAAAAAAGGGGGATGGTGCTGTCAAAAACAGGAAATAGGTTGGACACTGTTTTTTGGGGGAAAAATATTGCAAAATGACTTGTTTTTGCAAAATCTTTAAAAATTTGCTACAATCCTGAGTGAGGGCAACCCATTTTAAAACAATTAAAAAAAAAGGAAAAAAAAGATGTGGTTTGGGGTTTTCCCTCCTATTTTAAAAAAAGTGTTTTCTAGAATTAAAAAAACTAAAAAACTTGTTTACAAAAATTTTTTTTGGTACAAAAAATTTTCCCCTGCATTGGGACGGGGAGGGGAAAGGAAGGACATGGAGTATGGAGCCGGACAGAGGGCAAAGAATAAGACCCAATTTTCCCCCAGCACGTTGAGTAAAACGAGAAAAAGAATGCCCAAAAAAAAGGGACCGGGTGGAAAAGGACGTAACCCCCAAGTTTTTTAAAGGGAAAATCAAAATTTGGGCCACATCATATGGAGGGGGAAATGTACCCAAAATCTTGGCTTGTATGAGGAAAGGGTGGAGGTTTTACCTCACACTTCCCCCTTCCGCCTCTGTGCGCATGGATCTTTTTGTTTGCTGCTTCAAAAAGGGGATTTTTACCGTGTTAAAAGTTTAATGACGCCGCCCGGGCTCTTTACGGCACCCCCTGTTTAAATCGGCCTGGCAGTGAAACCCCGAAAGTTAATAGATGATAGACGCTGTGGGGTCTCCCCCGGGGACCCACTGTAAGTTTTGGGGCCCCCCCCCCCCCCCCCCCCGGGCCCCCCCCCGGGGGGAGATCTTGTTTTAAAAGATGGGCTGGGGGGGGGGGGGGGGCCTGGCCTTTACTGTTAGGGGGAAACAGGAGAGTTTCAAATTTTTCCCAAAAAAATTTAGATTTTGAAAAAAGGGGGTTTTTGTGAGGTTAAGTAGGGGAAAAAGTGCCCCCGGGCCCGGACAAAAAATTTGGGACAGTTTAGGGTTAAATTTTTTTGGGGGGAGGCATCACTTTTGGGGTTGCTCATTTGATCCACCAAAGGGGGTCTGTCCCAAACACTGAAGAAGGGGTTTGGAGGGAAAAAAGAAACCCAAAGAATTGGAATTTGGTGAATCCCCTCTCAGAAAAACCCGGAGGGGAAAAAGGGCTTTTCAACTAAGGGAAATGTTTTTGGGGATGAAATTGGGCAAATTTTTTTTACCTTTTGTGGGGTGCAAACGGAAATTTAAAACATCTACACGTGTTAAAAAATACCTTTAAAAATGGGAGGGGGGGGTTTTAGTGGGATTTATCACACTTTAAAAAAAAACAAAATTTTATAATAATGTAAAAACCCATTTAAAAAAAACTTCCCTAAATAAATTCTGTAAAATTATGTCAGTTACCAAAAAATATTCTAAATGACAGTACCCGTTTCAAAAACAGCATGTGCAAAATTTGTGTTTTGTGGGGGCAAACAGATTTAGGGGGTCATGCTGTGGTACAGGGGCAGGGAAGTCAATGTCCCGTTTTAACTAATTTTGGTGGTTGAAAAGATTCTTTTTCCAGCACTTTTTTTTAAAAAGGGGTGATGTGGTTTGGGGCTCAGGAGTGCCCCGGGCAGGTTTGTCAAAGTCTCGTTCAACTAAAATGGTGGTTGAAAGACTCCTTTTTCCGACACTTTTAAATCTGGGGTCATTGCCAGGTTGGGGCTAATGCTGTGGCCCAGGACAGGTATAGTTCAATGTCCAGTTCAATTAAAATGGTGGTTGAAAGATCCTTTTTCGGCCCTTTTTAATTGGGGGTTCAGGCAGGTTTGGGGCTCATGCTGTGGTCCAGGCCAGGATTTGTCAATGTCCTGTTTCAAACTAAAAATTGGTGTTCAAGTGAAATAATGCCTTCTGTCACTTTTTAATTTGTGGGTCATGTCGAAGGGTAGTGTGGTACAAGACAGGGATAGATAGGAATAGTCTGGTCAGTTTATTCTGTGACTCTTGTTGCGAATGGTCTTGACTAAGATGTAGCAACGTATCCATTTTACTGGTGTGGATGTTTTACAGCTTCTCCTCCCCCGTTAGGGTTGTCAGAATTAAGTGTTGTTCCTCTCCATAGACTTTAATGGTCATCGGCGAATATCTTTTATAGTAGTGATGAAGCGATTATGTGACTATCGTACATCGTTTCGATTGTGATATCGGCAGTTTTCTAGACGATTTTGATAGTCGATAAGTCAATCGCCGAGGGACATTAATGTCTTGGGAGAGGAACAACACCTCATTATTACACCCATACAGCTGGGTTGGAGAAGCTGGAAATTAACATCACAACAGTCAAATGAATACGTGCTACTCTTAGGCAAACACACTTAGATTATAAAGCCACAGAAAAAATCACACCACCTTTCACTATCACTTGTCTATTTACCACGTACCACAAATTAAATAGTGCAGAAGGCAGTATGATTTAATACCTTCATTGTACTTGAAGGGACATGTGAACTATCCCTTTCCTGGGGAAAGCAGGCATGAGCCCCAGACCTGCTGAGCATATTCTCTTTAGTATAGAGCTTATGTGTACAGTTTGCGGTGTCAGGTCTGTACTGAGCACTATTCTCTGTAGTATAGAGATATGTGTACAGTTTGGCGGTGTCAGGCTTCTGTGCTGAGCACTATTCTCTGTAGTATAGTGATATGTGTACTGTTTGGGCGGTGTCAGGTCCTGTGCTGAGCAATATTCTCTGTAGTAGAGAGCTATGTGTTCCTTTTTGCGGTGTAGGCTCTTTTTTTTGTGACTGAGCCTACTATTCTATGCAGTATAGTGCTATGTGTAACAGTTGGCGGTGTCAGGCTCCTGTGGCTGAGCACTATTCTCTGTCGATAGAGCTATGTGAACGGTTTGGCGGTGTCAGGTTCCTGTTGCTGAGCCTATTCTCTGTAGTATAGAGCTATGTGTACAGTTTGGCGGTGTCAGGCTCCTGTGCTGAGCACTTTTTCTCTGAGTATAGAGCTATGTGTACAGGTTGGCGGTGTTCAGGTCTGTGTGAGCACTATTCTCTGAGTATAGAGCTATGTGTACAGTTTGGCGGGGGTCAGGTCCTTTTGCTGAGCACTATTCTCTGTATATGAGCTATGTGTACAGTTTGGCGGTGTCAGGTCTGTTGCTGAGCACTATTCTCTGCGTATAAGACTATGTGTACATTGGCGGTGTCGCTCCTTGCTGAGCCTATTCTCTGAGTATAGAGCTATGTGTACAGTTTGGCGGTGTCAGGCCCCTGTGCTGAGCACTATTCTTTTGCAGTATAGAGCTATGTGTACGTTTGGCGGTGTCAGGTCCTTTGTGCTGAGCACTATTCTCTTTTAGTATAGAGCAAAATGTGTACGTTTGGCGGTTTTCGGTTCCTGTGCTGAGCACTATTCTCTGTAGTATAGAGCTATGTGAACAGTCTGGCGTTGTCAGGTTCCTGTGCTGAGCTCTATTCTCTGTAGTATAGAGCTATGTGTATAGTTTGGCGGTGTCAGGCTCCTGTGCTGAGCATTTATTTCTGAAGTATAGAGCTATGTGTACAGTTGGGCGGTGTCAGGCTTCTGTGCTGGCACTTTTCTCTGTAGTATAGAGCTATGTGTACAGTTTTGGCGGTGTCAGGTTCCCTGTGCTGAGCACAAATTCTCTGAGTATAGACATGTGTACAGTTTGGCGGTGTCAGGTTCTGTGCTGAGCACTTTTCTCTGTAGTATAGAGTATGTGTACATTTTGGGCCCGGGTCGGGCTTCTGTGCTGGCACTAATTCTCTGTAGTATAGAGCTTTGTGTACAGTTTGGCGGTGTCAATGTCCTGTGCTGAGCCACTATTCTCATGACCCAGATTAAAAAGGTACTGGGAGTCTTTCAACCACATTTTAGTTCACTGACATGGACTATATCGTCCAACGCAGTTTTCCCGGGGCCGAGTTACAGTGGGGCGGTGAGACCCCAGTGCTGGGCTCGTCTCTATTAAACACGCATGGTTAAAAGCCTGATGCCAGAACGAAACTGTCGTGCTGAAGCAGAGTGTGGAAGCTTGAGACTATTTCATAACATAAAAATTTTGCC
>JAODAL010058795.1:0-21883 GCA_025379985.1 Phyllomedusa bahiana | reverse complement strand
ACAATCAGGAAACAGCACAATTTGTGTCCGATCCTGCCTGACTCAGAGTTAGGGACGTAGAATTTTCTCTCTCCACACCTAGCAAAGAAACACAACTGCAGCAGATTCTATAATGAGGAAAACATTACAGTTTTGTCCCGGCTGCCTAACTCTCCGCATAGAAGGGAGATCTGTGCCGTTCTTAGAGCTGGAATTCAACTGCAACACCTCTCCAGATGTGAGAGGGAAAGATCAAGTGCTGAGTCTAGACTTGAATGCTTCCTATGGTATGTATACAGCTCTTACAAATAAAGATCTGATAGGGAGAGACACAGTGACATCGTGGATCAGGGAGGGGGGAGTCTTGGGAGCCAGCCAGTGAAGGGGGGATGATGTCACAGCTGGGAGGGGAAGAATACGCCCCTGCATTTCTAGATTTGAGAAGATAAGATCACTATGAATCTGCCGAAAAAAGAAGCGATACATCCCCTTTTAGACAAAATATACAAGTATTGTCTCTTTTTTTTTTTAAACCCCCCCCCCCCCATGATTTTTTAATTTTAAAGCTTGTATTATAAGTCTTCAATAAATTACTCATAGATTTTTGCACTATACATCTGTTTGGAAAGATATTTTTTAACGAAAAAGGAGAAATCATTTGTATACAGACGTTACCGCATGTGCTAAAATAACACTTTGTTCACTTACATTCATAATACCCATTGTATAGTAACCAAATTCATAAACAATTACGGGACCTGATATTTAATGCAAATAATGCAGAAACATAAAACCTACTAGTCTACCAAGAGGAGGCTTTCTGTACATGGCAAAATAATATCACCTCATCATAGGACGCGTGTAGCAACACCAATACCCTCAAAGATACTGTAAGTCTTGAGGAAAAATCTCCAACATCAAGAGAAATTGTGGGAAGAAAACTTTTAGGAGGTGCTTATGTTTTGCTGATTGCCATGACCATACAAGCTCTTTCTAAATGAAAAATAGCTCTCATAGGTACAAGGACAAATTGATCATAATTCTCTTGTTCCAGGATGAACCCTCCTAAAAAAATTTAAGCCGCCATCTTGCAATGCTGAAAAAGCACTTTGGAACAACTGCTTATCTGTAATGGCTAGTGTTGAGCGATTTTTTTTATCGACAAAGTTGAATCGGCAAGGTTTTTATGGTGGATCGAAATTTCCAAGATCATGCGAGAAATTAAGGTTACAAATATGTGCATCATCTAATTATGATCGCGCCTTTTTCGGCGCTCCCTGTAATTTTGGCGGCAGCAAATCAGTGGATTACAGAAGTAGAGCAGGGTGAGATGTGTGTGCGACGTCATGACTGGGATGTGTATGGTTTCGATTGCTGGAAAAAATCACATGACCTTCATTTTACAAGGAAAAGAGTTTCCTGTTTCAGCCTCAGTGTCTCTTCAGCGTCTCATAGGGATAGGACCGCACTCTGTCTGTGCCAAAACAGACTCAGCGAAATTAGTCTATTTCTGCCACAGAGAAACCTCTACTATTAGCTGTGATCATTCACAATTTAGTTAGATTAGAGATTTGAAGATTTTATGTAGTTTAGCTAGAGAATTTAAATGCAGCATCTACCGCTGTAAATTCAAAGCGGGGAGGGGAGGGGGGGGCCGCGGGCAAACACAGACAAGTCATCTTTAAAGGAACACTGGATAAAGTTCACCAAGACTTGGTGTAGTCAATTGTAGTGGACATATCTGTTTATTAAACAGTTTGCTATTGAAATATTTCCTGGATATTGGGAGCCTGACTGGTTTGGATACCCATCATTTCTAGTAACTGCCGGTCTCTTTGTTCGGCCCAAACCTCCACTTTTATTATCAGTATACATTTCAGTTAGGTGTCATTTCAATTTTACCCATTTACACCTGTGTACTGTTGATATATCCACTTGCAGTTAAATTACAATCCAGCAATTTGTAGTTCAGCAACAGGTTGTTTGTTGCCAAAATTACCGTGTATCGATGGAAAAAATATCACTCAGTTACGTGTTTTTTGACTTTGCGCACCAGGCATTGTTCATGACGCTGCATTCTACGTAAATCTTAAACAGCAATTCTATATTCACACAGGTGATTGAAGGTGCAAAATTACCGTTATTATATCCAAAACATAACAGTTACGTGTTTTTTGACTTTTGTACACCCAGCATTTGTCATTGACGCAGCTCTACTTAAATCTTAACAGCAATTCTATATTTCACACAAGTGAATTAAGGTGCAAAAAAATAATCGTTTATTATACAAACAAAAGTTACGTGTTTTTGGACTTTTGCGCACCCAGCATTGTTCATTGACGCAGCATCTACGTAAATCTTAAAACAGCAATTCTATATATATCACCACAGTGAATTGAAAGGTGCACAAAAAATACCGTTTCATTATACAAGAACTCAACAGATACGTGTTTTTTGGACTATTTTGCACAGTCCAGATTTGTTGATCGACACCTTCAGTTAAATTTGAGTCCAGGCAATTTTGTTTTGATAAGAGGGATTTGAGAATAGCTGGATTTGCCGTCTTTTTCTATAAGAGACTTCCAAAAACTATTCCATACCTCTCAAATTTTTATATTTCTGAACATGGAGCGAAATGCAGGTGGTAAGCGAGACAAAGAGGGGGGTAGCAATGGAGGTAGGGTACGAGAGAAGGTTGCTCCTTCCAGTGCTGGCGACAAACCACGCATGCCCAGCGGAACGTCAGTTGCAGCCGTCAGGCCTGTCATCGCTGGGTCAGGGCCCTGTCAATATAAGTACGAACAGCGTCGCCATTCTGTCTTCAGTGGTTATGGCAACCTGATCCAGCAAGTCTTTACCTCCTAGTCCTCGCATGTTACGCCACAAATGTCATCATCAGCATCTAAATCAGCATCTGTCCAACATGAAGCAGCCCAAATTGTCACCTCGTGTACCCACCACTCTGGTAATCCATTTTCTGAAGAAAACCTCTTGATGACCAAAATGCGGTTGGTCAGAAGGCATGTTTGTAAAAGATCAAGAGGCCAAAGAGGATGATTTTCTCTGCTCTGAACGCCCAGTGACTGATGCCCATCAGAGGAGGAGAAAGAAAGGCCGGTCATCGGCAAAATCCCGGGCGGTTCGGATATGCCTTGCAGTCCCTCTTGCTTGTAGCCCGCAGCTCCTGGATGCAGAATGTCAAGCCGACCAAGTCACCTGTGTTGATGATGATGATGAGACATTGCGGATCACATACCGTGGTCTTTTCAGCAGAATTTGCTTGCGAGGCTTCATCACTGGCGGGAGGAGAGACGATGGGGTAGTGTCAGTACGGGTTCCGCATCAAAAAGGGAGTAGGGCGGTCACAGAAGACCGCTGATATGATTCCGCCAGCCACGGTCAACGCGCTAACCCGCTTCTTCGCTTATCGCCGTTCAAAAAGGTCAGGACTCTCAAGCCTGGGCCCTTCTTTGACAAGCTATGTTCACCCAGCGATGTCTATGCCGCCTTTGCCGTAAACGCATAAGTAGAGGCAAGAACCTTAAAGCGGTTAAACCACCACAAACATGTCTAGTCACATGCAGAAATGCATGAGTTGAGAATGGAGGGAAACACTTGGCCAAAAAAGGCCCAGACCGACGCCGGCCTCCAACCACTGTCACACCCTCTGGTCTCCGGCTCCTCCTCCTCCGCCACCACAGCGTTCCTCAGCTGCCATCGCTCTCAGAGTCATGATCCTGGATCAGCCTCCGCACAGCCTCCACCGTCGCCCGAGTACCACAGCACCAACAGAGACCCATCCTACCCCTTCTCCTTCCGCTGTTTGATGACCTGCCGCCCATACAGTGCCAGTCTAGCAGCCAGCCTTCTGTCTTCCAGGTTGGGAGCCAGTAGAAACACTTTAACCCAAACTTCAAAGCCAAAAGCCTGAATGTCGGCATTGCCGGCTTTTGGCTTGGAAATGTTGCCTTTCCGTCTGGATGGCCACAGAATGGGTTCGCCACATCATGGCCCTTGTCTGCCCCAATACCAGATGCTGAGCAGGAATTTCTTTGCCAGAAAAGCCGTACCCTGCCCTGACAGCCACATGTCATCTAAAAATCAGCGCGTTGTCTGCATCTGTGGCCGGAAAAGTCCTACTGACCACCAGACTCCATGGACTAGAAAAGCACGGCCAAGGCCGCTATATCTCTGTGACAGCTCACTGGGTGAGCTGGGTGGATGTCCCTGGGGGTGAAACGTGGCTATCAGGCTCGGCGCACACTCTTCAAAACCGCAGGGATGGTGCAGGGTTCTTTTCCCCCAAGGTCCTATGTGGCATCACGTGCCAGAGAAACCAGGCCGTGTTGAAATTAATCTGTCTGGAGAACGTCCACACAAGGTCAGGAAGCTGTGGACGCTGGCATCTCCGCACGAGACCGAGCGCTGGATGGTGCCACGAACCTTGTGCCAGGCAAGGTGGTGTGCGATAAGGGCCAAAATCTGCTGGCCGGCCTTAAGATCGGTATGCTGGAGCACATCCACTTGCCTGGCACATGTCATGAACCTTGTCGTCCAGAAATTTCTAAAGAGCTACCGGGTCTGGATGCCCTGTGGAGGAAGGCTCGAAGTCTAAGTTCGCACTTCGCCGTCGCACCCTGCTTCGTCCCGCCCTGGCTGCTGTTGCAGCGTCAGCTCGGCCTCCCGTCAACCGTCTCATTGTTGACGTGGCAACACGCTGGAATTCCAACCTCCACATGCTCAGCGATATTGTGGCAGCAGCGCATTTCCATTATGCCAGTACGAAAGTGACACATGGCCTGACAAGCTGCGGTGCGGACCTCGGGGTTTTGAGCCACGGAGGAGTGGAGGCAGGTGAAAGAGCACTGCACCTTCATTGCAGTTTTGAAGAAAGCCCACCAAAGATGTCATGCGGACATCCCCTTGTCAGCATCGAGCATTGTGGTGATATTAGTTCTGGAACGATCGTTGGACACCTGAAACAACAGGTCCGCCAGCGAGGAGGAGGAGACGGGCACAGATGCAGACTCGGTGCCTTTCTCTCCGTCAAATCCACAAGGCCCGGACAGTTTACAATTTCATCGGTCTTCATTAAGGCAGTGGTTCGGGGTCCAGAAGCACTAGTGCAGGTGGCGCATCAGCTCTCAGGGTGGCATATCTAAGGCAAGTCAGGGCCTCTGTGTTGAAACTGTGCCGGAGGCAGCAGAGGAGGAGGAGGTGGAGGAGGAGTGGTGGTGTTCATAGACACCGTCGTTACCGACGTCCCTGCCTTGGAAGAGGTTGGCCGCTGAATTTGAGGCTGAGGAGGAAGATGAGGAAGATCAGTTTGATAGTGCCCTCACCAGAGGCTTGGGAAATCAAGGCCCATTCTCAAATGATTGCTTGGATGCAACATTTCCTCCAACATAAATCCTCGCACTTAAGGCCATCAAAATGAAACAACAGTTATGTGTGGCCACCTCCTGGATCCCCGGTACAAAACAAATCAGCACTTTCCTTCCACCCACCCAAATAGAGAGTAAAAATGCAGGGAAATGGAGACCTTGCTGATTGATTCAACTGGAGACCATCTGTTGTTGTTCTGCTTCACGTTCCCCAAATCGTCACTGTGTGTAACAACATCAGCGACTTGACAGCAGTAGAGTGCCAAGAAGGCGTAGCGGCTGCAGCAGCAGCACGACAAGGTTGAAGAAGCCTAATGGGTGACCTCTGGCAATCTATGTTTACCACTCATCAACGCATGCAATGCAGGGCACACCATCCAACACACAAAGGACCAGGCTTAAGATCATGGTGCACAGAATATATGCGTCTCAAACACCGATGTTTATGCCAGTCGTGTTCCGGACCAATAGACTTCTGGCTATCAAAATCGACGAATGGACGAGCTGGTTCGTCGCGCCATAGAGGTGTGTCCTGCATGTCATATCTGAGCAGACCTTCAGCACAGCTGGAGGAGTCATTACAGACAAACGGCATCAGGGCTTCCAAGTAATGTGGATACGTTTGACTTTCATCAAGATGATTCAGGCGGGATTCATCTGATGGATGTAGTGGGCCCCAATTTGCCGAGGTCACGATTAGTTGCCGGTCTACTTCACATTCCTCTTCAACAGAAATGGTCCTCTCGAAAAATGTTTTTTAAAATGTTCATTTCTTACAATGCAATTTTTTTTCTCTTTTCCACAACTATTTCATTTTGCTGGTTTTGTTGAGGAGACTGTAAATGACAGCAAGGTTCATGACACAAACCCCGTTATTTTCCCCCAAATTTACTCAACTTTATCTTTAGGAAAGTTGTCGCTATTTGTCAATGGTTTTGAGGGTATGTTGCTGTGAGTATTACAGCTATAATTATTGGTCCTTTGGAACAGAATGTGGTTTCTTATGTGGCTTTTCTCCCTCAATTTTTATTAGTGGCTTGACGAAGTCATAGTTATAATTTTTGTGGGGTCATGTAGCTATGAAATACAGCAATATCATGGCCTTTGAAACAGAAATGTGCGCATTTTAAGTGGCCATTTTCTTCCCTCACAACTTTTTAATAGTGGCTGAGAAGCATATTTTAATTTTTTGGGGTCATGTGCTGTTGATATACAGCAATAATCATGGTCCTTGGATCAGAAATGTGGCTTCTAAGTGGCATTCTCCTCACAATTTTTAACAGTGGCTGAAGAAGTCATTTTTATAATTTTTTGGGTCAGCTGCTTTGAAATGGCGCAAATACTTACAGGTCCTATTATAAATAAAGTTTGTTTTAACAGACATTTGTTCTTCCACACATTGTCCAAGTGTCTCAAGGGTTCTTGCTTTGAATTTTTGGGGGCATTTTGCTTTGAAAGCAGCTACCCCCCCCATCTAAGGTCCCTGTATAAAAAATAATGTATTTCTAAAAGTACATTTGTCTTCACAATTGTCACAAAGTGGCTCTAGGGTATGCTTTGAATTTTTGGGAGCATTTTGCTTTGAAATGCAGCTATACTTCAGGTCTATTATAAAAAAATGTTTTTCTAACAGACATTTGTTCTTCCACAATTGTCAAGAGTGGTTCAGGGTGATGGTGTGTCAGAAACAGGAATAGGTTGGACACTGTTAATGGTCAAATATTGACAAAAATTACTTGTTTTGACAAGATCTTTAACATAGACTATCAATCCCTGTATTGAGACAACCCATTTTAATACAATTAAAAAAGAGAAACAAAAGACATGGTGGGATTCCATCCTATTTTTAAAATGTGTTTTCTAGAATTAAGAACTACTAAAAACTTGCATGTACAAAATGCTGGTAAAATAATTCCTCTGAAATTGTTACAAGGTTAGTAAGGAAACTTGACCAGATGTAGGTTATTCAGAGGACAGGGAAGTTGGGAGCACGGACAGAGAACAAAGTACAGAGACAATTTCCTCCAGCCGTTGAGTAAAATAAGAATAAGAATGCCAGAAAAAGGCACCTGGGTGGAAACAACCAGTTTTCCAAGTTGAAGCTCAATTGGTCCGCACTCATACGCGTGAGCAAGCGCTACCCAGGACAGGGAAAGTATATGTCCAGTTGAAACTAAAATGGTGTTGAACGAAATCCTTTTCCCGCACTTTGAATCTGTGGGTCCGACAGGTTTACATGGTCATTCTGCACGGACAGGACAGGATATAGTCAATGTCACAGTTTCAACTAAAATGGTGGTTGAAAGACTCCTTTTTCGCACTTTTTATCTGGGGGTCATGCAGGTTTGGGGCTCATGCTGTGGCCCAGGAAGTATATTCACTGTCCAGTTCAAACTAATTATGGTGGTTGAAAGACTCCTTTTTCCGGCCACTTTTTTTATCTGGGGTCATTGCAGGTCTTGGGGCTCATGCTGTGTCCCAGGACAGGTATAGTCAATGTCCAGTGAAACTAAAATGGTGGTGTTGAAAGACTCCTTTTTTCCGCACTTTTTAAATCTGGGGTCATTGCAGGTTTGGGGACTCATGCTGTTGGGCCCAGGACAGGTTTAGTCAAATGTCCACTTGAAACTAAGAATGGTGGTTGAAGAACTCCTTTTCCGGCACTTTTGAATCTTGGGTCAGACAGGTTTAAATGGTCCATTCTGCGGTACAGGATAGATATTGTCAATGTCCAGTTCAACTAAATGGTGGTTGAAAGACTCCTTTTTCCGCACTTTTTAATCCTGGGGTCATGCAGGTCTTGGGGCTCATGCTGTGGCCCAGGACAGTATAGTCAATGTCCGTGAAACTAAATTGGTGGTTGAAAGACTCCTTTTCCCGACACTTGAAATCTGTGGGTCAGACAGGTTTAATGGTCATTCTGCGGTACAGGACAGATAAAGTCAATATCAGTTCAACTAAATGGTGGTTGAAAGACTCCTTTTTTGGCTTTTTAATCTGGGGGTATTCATGTTTGGGTTCATTGATAGGCCAGAGAATGTATATCAAAGTCCAGTTAACTAAAATGTTTGTTAAAGACTCCTTTTTCATCCCAAAACCCACATTTTACCATCTTAAAATTTTACCATCTTAACCTTCTTTCACAACCCATACCCTAACCCTACCCTAATCATTAACCCCCCACACCATCAAATTCCAACAACCCAAATATTCTATCATCTTAAACCTTTACCATATACCCCCCCCCCCCCCCCCCCCCCCCCCACACACACCCCAAAAACCACCCAAAAAAAACAAAAAACAACAAAACCCCCCCCCCAATAAAAAAAACAAAAAAAAACCCCCCACCACCCCCCCCCCCCCCCCACCCCCCCCCCCCCCCCCCCCCCCCCCCCCCCCCCCCCCCCCCCCCCCCCCCCCCATTTTTACCCCCCCCCCCACCCCCCCCCCCCCCCCCCCCCCCCCCCCCCCATCCCCCCCCCCCCCCCCCCCCTCTCTGTTCTGGTACAAGACAGGATAGTGAGTGTTGTGGTTTTTTTTTTTTTTACTGTGGCTTTTATAACCTAAGTGTGTTGCCTAAAATGTAGCACGTATCCACATTTGCAATGTGTGGATTTTAATTCCAGCTTTCCAGCCTGTTTGGGTGTAAGAATGAAGTGTGTTGTTGCTTCCTTGACTTATGGTCATCGCTCATAATTGATGCTCACTATCGACTATCTTGTCGATGATGGTCGACTATCACGACATCGACCAATGTCGATGGTCAAAGTAATCGACTACAACACTGCTCTTTACAGTAATGGAAGTGTCATTGTTTAGTTCTTGAATGGCACGTTTTTCTCCTATTGAAATATTCTACTTAGATTTTTTTACTGCAGCTTTCACATTTCTATGAAACTTCTTGAATTACTAATATCTCATATACTTCCAGAGAAGGTGTTTTTATTTCAGGATCAAATTGACTTCTTTTGTTCAGACGCTGTGATAATGTTTGAGATATACTTCCGACTTGTCTGCTTGTTTCTTTAAAATGCATTTTTATTCTAATTTTCCGACACATCTTATAAAAATCTGCAATGAACGTGAATAATTTACTCTCTTGTACTGGAACGAAGTTTAGACCTTTGTTAAGTAATTCCTGTTGTTCCTTAGTTAAATTGTGGTCTGTTAAATTCACAGTTGAGTCCTCTTTTATTTCTTTGTTTTTCTGGTTTGCATGCGTATGTCGTCCTGACTGTCGTTCTTGTTCCCCATTCTTTTTTTGCCTTTTGAATTTCTTGTGGTTTGTGGAGTGGTTTCTTGTAAAAAATGTTCAATGCGATTATTTTTCTTAGAGGATGAGTGTGATGATGTTTTACTTGATCCTTCTGAATCCATTGAAGAGGTATCTGTATTTCTCGTGTTTCTCTCCCTTCTTCTTCGTTGCATATATGTTCGATCATTAGACCAGGTATATACTCTATTATGTAGGTAATCACGGGTGTCTCTCTCAAATTTTTTAAGTTTTAACTGCAATAGTGGAGATCACATTTGTTCAAAATTTGTATTAATCTCCTGTAAGAGACTTTCATATTGTTCCACAGTTTTCATTTGTTTATATTCCTCCTCAATCTTTTTATACTTTACTTTAACACCTTCAATGGCTATTTGTAAATGATGCAATGTTACAGTTCTAGTTTGGTACTCTGGCTCCGCTATGTGGACGATGTCATCGTCCTCTGGTGGAGAACAGAAGAAGAACTAGAGTCGTTTGTTAATTATCTAAATACATGCCATACATTAATTTCCTTTACTATGGCGAAAGATGCAAAGAAAATCAATTATCTTGATGTAGAATTAAGATTGGAGGACCAAAAAATAACAGCTACAATGTATTCAAAACCCACGGATCGAAATCGCACACTGCATAGAAATAGTTATCATCCACCGGAAACATCCCAAAAGGATAGTTCATAAGAGCGAGATGCATCTGTAGTACAGATGAGGAGTATTTACAAATATGCATAAAATAGTGGATAAATTCAAAACAAGAGGTTATGATGAAAACCAGGTCACAGAAATAGGTATGGAGGTTCTGAAATACCCAAGAGAACAGTGTTTAACATCTAAAACAAAAAAAACAAGATGACAGGATGTATTACATATGGAATATATGATAAACATGCAAGACTTATACGCCAGACGATAAAAAAATATTGGCATATTCTTGAAAAAGATGATAATTATGGCCATATGTTTAAACAACCTCCTAGATGCATTTTTAAAAAAGGTTGTTCAATAGGGGATCAATTGATACGTTCAGATATAAATCCAAAAAAGCACACTAGACAAGAAAGATTAGGGACAGTTCAGAAAGGTACGTTTACATGCCTTTCATGTTCTAACTGTTAGAACATTTTAAAAGGTCCCAGTATAACACATCCGACTAAAGGCTATACAATTCAAATAAAAGGGTACTTCACTTGTAAGACAAACAAAGTAATATATATGTTTAAGTGCCCATGTGGCAAAGCATATATAGGGCAAACGAGCCGTGAAATAAGAATTCGCATTAATGAACACAAGTCAAATATACAAACGTATTTAAAAAGAGATCAAAGCAAGGATAGTGACATAAATGTTGTAACAAGGAAAAGATACAGCGAGACAACTGTAGCACGGCACTTTGCTGAAATGAAACATCAGATAAGTGAATTAAGATGGTGCTTAATAGAGGAAGTGTTTAGTCCCGACCCGACTTTGCTACCGAACCAGCTATTAAAGAGAGAGGCATATTGGATATATTATTTGGAAACATGTATTCTTAAAGGATTAAATGAGATGCTTAATTTGAAACCATTTTTATAATGTTTTTAACAAAATATGATTGTTTAGTCAGCTTTCCATAAGAGAGTAAGTTTCAGCGCTTAACAGATTATTTAGAAGAAAAATATAGATGTTATATAATTACAGGCTAATAATGGGTTAATGTAAGATACTATTTAATTGTGCTTGTTAATTAATACGATGCCTGAAGGAAAAAGGATTACCTTTGAACGTTGCAGGTAGGTTCGGCAGAACACCGAACGGCATGTCTCCTCAGTTTGATTATACAACTGGACTAAAATAAGGACATTTGAACAAGAGGATGAGCATGCCTTCATTAACATCTTCGAGAAAAAATCAAATTTTTTATTTGGGGGTTTTTTTAAAAAATAAAAGGGGCAATGTAGGCTATGAAAATGTAATGAAAAATGTTTGGATATAAAGTAAAGAGTTGATAAACGTATTTTCGCCATCTATTTCTTTATCTGTAAAATACAAGGCAAAGACATAGTCAGGTTACAAGCTAAAAGATCAGGGCAGGCAACGATTAATCGCAGTTGAGATCACATACCCAATGTCATGGTACGCAAAGTTCAGACATAAATGGGTCAGGAAAGACAAAGTCAATACCAGAAATCACATGCAGAAATACCAGCCAAGCTCAGGTAGACACACCAAGGAGCATCAACTGTTTGCCACTTAGGAGTCAGTGAAGAGTATATGTTCAAAGGTACTAAGCACACGAGCGGAGAACAAGATGCTGTCCCTGTTAAGGAAATACATGGACATGTCTGCGACTGCAATCACTAGCTGCGGCTCAAGCTGTGACAATACTGTCAAAAATTATAATAACAAATTACCTATTGTGGCGAAACTACCAGCAGCAGTTGCTCTGGGGCCCGCCGTAACAGGGTTCAGAGGCAGGACTCGGAGGTGCAAGAACAGGTGCCCCCGATCTCTGGGCCTGCGCAAAGAGTTAAGCTCCTTAATTGAGCAGAGTGACAGGTCCCTATTTAATAGCGTTATTGGTAATGTTGATCCTGGAGGAATTTATTTGGTAACAGTATGATGATGATATGTACGGTGAGGTATTTGCTCCTTGTATTATCTTGTAACTGCATGACTATCATTAAGAGGTACTAGTAAATATTTGTGGTTGGGGAGGGGCTGGCGGGGGGAGGAGGTGTCATCCAAAAGTTTACTATGGGGCCCAACCTTCCTTTAGTTATGCCCCAATTACCCAATGTTCTGTCTAAATTATATATGTACATCTTTTTCATTGTTTGCTTCCTTTGTTTTTATAGATTTCCAGTAACCATAGTAAGAAAACACCAGGTTATGTTTTACAGGTTATATGATAAAATGTGCTTTGTTTGGTTAAAATCCTGCATCAAATTAGATCAACCCAGTTTTTATTTTTCTTAATCATATCATAGTGAAGTTGTTCAACAATCAGGGATTTATCCATTTTTGTAGCTATAAATGAAGCTTTATTACATTATTTCTAAGATGGTCACACAATGTCACAGTTTTGTTGCTCATTTGCTCAGAGGTGTAAAAATCTGAAGAAACACACTGTGACCAGCAGAGAGCAGGTAGAGGGGGGGAAAGATAGCAGGAATCAGACCAGAGGTCTCAAGGACCAAGCTGTCTGTCCACAATCTTCAGTATTGTATTGTAAACACTTTCAGTTTCTTAATTAGGTGGTAGGGAAGGTCAGCACAGCAAACAGCTGTGATTTTAACAAGTTTTTACCTGCACCTGAGGATTCAGGATTGCAGAGAAGTATCCGTGTTTGCTTGTAAGTAAAACTCTAATTTGGTGATAATAACTTGCAGTGTTGAAACTTTAGGGGTGCAATAGACAACTTAGTTTTTTTAAATAACAGTTGAAGTGGGACTTTGGTTGAACTCACAATTAGCATTGTTAGCTTTTTCATAAAAATATTTTAGTTTTTTTATGATAACCAGAACTATTTTAGAAAAAAATTGAAAAAAAGTACAGTATGCTCAAACTTTTATGGAAAGTTTCCCCACAGACAAAAAAAGACGTGTAAGGATAAAATGTTTTTACACAGAGCAGATCAGAGTTGAGGCAGAGCAGTTTTGCATAGTTTGATTTAGTCAACTATGGAACAAATCTCTGTAAAGAACTTTATTGTATTTTTTTATATCACACATAATATTTTAAGGTAAAAGTAAACTGGAAAAATGTTTAAACCTTTTGTCTGGTATTTCTCCAAGACAGTTAAAGTATTTAACCACATAAAATGTATATATTGCATCACAACTACAGTATAGTGATGTTTTCCAACAGATGTTGCTTTTTATTGTCCGTTTTATAAGTACTACTTTCAAATGCATTAGAACCAGTGAATTGCAACAACTCATCTGAAACTATATAACCCAAGGTCAACCCGAAGGCAAAATATGTCAATGAAAATTGCAGAGTCCTCCAGGAAATGTGACGGAAAAAGAGTATAGAGATCGGAAGTTGAAATATAAAAAGTCATCTTTCCATGTAATCAACCAAAGTAAATGTGACCGTTTCTTTTGGCATTATAAAATATATTTGTTCATCTTATTTTATTTAACTTCTTTTAAATGAGTGTATTATATCAATACCTATCCTTTTCCAATAACTGCATGAATGTTACTCAGGCTGATACATACACTATGAAATCATGTGTAATAATAAATTAAGACATATACAAAAACAGCAAAACACAGCAACACAAACAAACTACATGTAAGTTCAATTAGACATTTACTATATTAAATTTGATAGGTTACTTTTATGATTTTCAATAAAGGTTTCAATCACGTTTATATCCATTAATTTAGTTATAGGTGTAGCAGTGCTGATATTTTCAATCTATTTGATTTTCAAAACCATACAAGCAAACCTTTTTATTATATTAAAGTCCTTTCATAAGGACATCTCTTTTTTACACCAGTCTACTACTAGTAGTCAATCTACAGACAAGCCTTTCAATTTAATCATGTAATCTATTAATGGACTGGGTCAAAAAAGCGGGTCTTCGAGATTTCTCATATATCAGCTTAATCAGGATTCAAAACCGATGCTAGAAATACATCATCTGTCATAAGAATTGTTTACCATTCTCTCTTGCACAGCCATCAGTTATCGTCTTTTTTTTTTTTTTTTTTTTTTTTAATAAAGAAATTATTTACAAAGAACGATGCCCATTACTTTTATTACCATTAAAGGCGATAATGTATGATTGTTGGGTGCCCCATTGTTCAGCAGTCCCCATTTAACTCCTAGACCTTTAAGGCCGAGAAGACCTCCCTATACCCAGTGTTTGCCCTTTATAGTCAACCATTTTCCTCCTCCATGCCCTGTATTTTATTATCCTCTGTACTGCATTTTTCTTTGTTATCTACAGTTCGGGAGTCCCTAAGACATTATTCCTCCTCTTCACCACTAAAGTACTGCCCCACTTCAGCAGTCTCAAACCTTACAGAGCTCTTCCTCCTGGACTCTACTTCAATACTGGTATTGAACCTTTTGGCTAGGTAGATTCTGACTGCTCTTTTATGCTCTTTGTGTCTTTACTTCTGTCCTGATGTCTCCTGCTCTGTATACTCTTAGTCCATGATTTTTATACTTTGTACCCAGTTTTGTCTTCTCCAAATTACAACAAAAGATTGGAACTGCATACTACTATATACAGCACCATCTGGAGTTCCAGAGACTGCAATAGGGCATGGTGTCAGACCTATCAAGGAGCGTGATTCAAACAGGGAGATCAGCGCTGACTTCAGTTTTCCTCCAGGGTTTTACTACAATGCTGAGAAGAAAAAAAAGAACATTGAACTGCCATGGATTTCATCATGGACCCTTGCAAACAGCTGTCTCAGAGGCGTAACAAGAAATATTTTGGCCCCATTTCAAAATGGCATGGGGCCCCACCATCTAATGACAATAACATTACATTAGACTGTTTTATACTTCTTGATCTTTATATTAAATATTGCTTTTAATAGTTATTTGATTTGATTTTTGGGTGTTTTTATCAGCCATTTTTTGCAATGTAACAGCAACACATAAAATTTATAAATATATTTTAGAGCAAAAAACCCCAACTCAATAGCAATTCAAGAACAAAGAAGCTGTCGCAAGTAGCGCCACAGTCTCCATGCTGGGCCGCTGGAGTGTTCATGCTACCACTGCCCTGGAATGTGGTTACTATCCTTTCCCCACTCCTGCTCCACTGTGATTCTCTGCTGTGTGCTGGCTCTGTAAAAATTGAAAGGGCCAGTGGACCAGTAATTGTATAATCAGCCTGCCTCTAGCCCTATATTTTGTTTCCTCTAACTGTATGCCTTGCCAGTCCATTGGTGTTTATTAGTGAGAGTTGCTGTTCGTTTTCTATCAAAAAGGTCCCTCCCTTCCCCTGTTGCTATTACCCTTTACCTGCTACCTGTCCCAACCTCTCTGCCCGTCCCCAACTCTGCTCTTGCCTGACAATTCAGTACCATGATTCACCCTGGCTACCCGAAAGCAACCTTTCAGAGGTATCATTGGGTTTTCCCCCGAAACCCAAAACCCAATCGCCTAGGGCGGCTCCGGGAAAAAACCCAGAGGCTCTTTACACTCCACTCCCTGTCATGGCATATACCACTGCTTGCGATTGTCCAGCAGATCCACATCCCATATACCCATGATAGAAGCAAAATAAAATATAAGACATAACATAGATATCTTATAGTCATTTTTGGTAGAAAAAATATAAAAAAAAATTTTTTATAATCAAATTCTTTTGTCACCATTATTTTTTAAGAAAAAGAAAAAAAAAAAAAAATATATCATACCTATCAAAGTGAGTGTAATAAGTCATCTTGTATATTTGAAAAATAAAATTATTTAATTGATACCTATACTAGACTTTGAGAAAAGCTTCCTTTATGCTTTATTTTTCTGGAAATGTATAAGGTACAGATGTTGCAGAAACAATATGTCATTTGATGCATTATTATACCTGTGGCAATGAACATTATCTCAGCCATTTAAATATTTTCAGAGGCTTCTGGGTTGAGGTATTTTGCGGCAGTAAATTATCAATGCCAAATAATCTTGGCTACATCCGTATTTACTTTTTTTTGAAAACCCCCACTTATAATTGAGTGTTAAAAAAATAATCCCAAAATATAAAAATGATTAAAAATGATCCATCCAGAAAAATGTGACAACTGGCCACATGTAACATGAAAGACCTGTAAACAGCCTGTTTAGCAAGTATTACTCCCTGTATTTTCTTATTTATTTCTTGGTATTCCACAATGTTTTAGAAGACAATGTAAGGGCTTTCTGCCATTTTTGAAGGTCAACTGCTCATCTTTTATCTAATTCCCAAAGCATAACAGGTAGTATATCAGAATTTTTTTCTGATTAAAATCAGAAAAAAAGACATGTTCCAAACCTTTATTACATCATTTTCACTAGAGCAACATTATAAAAATTTACAACATTTATTGGGGAACGGGAACTTTTTAACGTCTGACGGCTTTAGATACAGTATATTGCTAGAAATTTCTATTTAACAAGTTATAGGACATATTTTCAAAGGACACCATGAGAGTAGAGGAACATAATTCATTAGTACAGCAGTTGGTGATGACTCTCCAAGGTCATTGATTACTGCCATATCAAGGAAGGTTAAGGACCATTTTCTGTTCTCCCTAAACAGAGCTTTTGTTTGCCATTACTGTTTTTCTTTGGTATTCCAGATGAATTGTACAAGCAGCATATAAAGCTGGTAGGTTAATAGACAGGTAATGAGAAGGTGAAGAATTCTTCAGACAGATAACTATTTTTGCAAAGAAATACATTATCTTTGTTCTAAAGAGACTATTCACAAACCACAGTGTGGTACTCAACATTCAACATTCAGATTTTATAGCTAAAAAAAGAACAATAATGTTTAATAAAATTAGAAATTTTGTGGTTAGAGTCATGTAGAATTACAGGATACTTGTGTCTGCCTAGGCAAAATTATGAAATTTCTTTCTGTGAAAATGTGTTTTGCTACTGATTGAACAGAAATTTAAATTTTGGACACAAGGAGAATGTCATTGGAGTAAATACCTTTTTTTTCAGAGAAGCCTACCATGGTTTGGGCGAACAATTTGTTTTTTTCTTTTAACCAAAAGATGTGTCTCATGAGTAGAACTTCCACTGGAAGATAACACAGATAACTGGGGAACAAATTTCTCAGTTAATTTATTCCCCCTCTTATTTGAAGTTCCTTCATCATGAATTAAAAATGTATTCTATTTGTTAAATGAAAAATAAGTGAGTGGCAGATCAGTCTCTCAATATCCATCTAAAAATCTGACTGAAAATATGTAATACAGGGCCCTTTGGGTATTCAGGGCCCGAATTTCAAGTATAATATTTCCGTAGTTTTCTACCCAACCCCATACTCAGCAATGGGTCTTTTTATGAAAGCTTGAGCAAGAGTTTCCATGGAAAGCACAAAAAACAACAGGGACAGAGGGCATCCTTGGTGGATGTCATTTTTATCTGGAATCTATTGTATTTTACTGTATTAACAATACAAAAACTTCATGCGTACAGTGCATACAACCAATTTATGCAATCTTTACCCTTTCTCACACTAAAAGAAAAAAACCTTGGTTAGTTTACCAGATTCAATGAAGCACATAAGTACACTCAACATTTTTCTAGTGTACTTAAATGCTCGAAGGCCTTTAACAAATCCATCTTGATAATTTTTTTTTCTACTAGATGTTGCATATGTGGGGAATTCTAAATTCTTTCCAGACTTAGGCAAAGTTACTACTCATGCTGCTTCAGTGTTCTTAGAGAAGGAGCCATGTGGTACAGCTTGTTGGCATTTTTATAGCTTTACAGTATTTGTTTTAAAAGCAAATCTGCTTTGTAATGTTGGCGTCATAGACTGAGTCCAAGATATATATTATATTGCTAATAGAGTATATGTATATTATGAACCAGCACTTTGGCTCCAAGAATGAGCTGGAAAACTACATTCTTATTTCAAACCCCCCTTTTGCCCTTTAATTTAAGTTTTTGATGTGGGGAAGTATGTGTATGTAATTCTATATACATTCTTTAATATAATGTGTTTCTTGTGAACAAAAAATATCACACAATAAATAAGTTGCTTCAAAACACATAAATGAGCTTTTTTTGTCAGCTACTGTAGCTAGACAGTTATTTTCCATATCCCAAAAAGTTCTATACAGAAATAGTATGGTACTTCTGTCCATGGGAAGCATGAAAAGAAACATTTTGAGGTTCACCATAAATATACGATTAACTGTAAAAAAAAAAACAAAAAAAAGCAATTAAGTCATGAAAGCCCCGACTCTTTTAAAAATATCAACTGTCCCCAGTGCGTAACAAAGTTTTGAAAACGGAGTCTCAAATCAATCATAAGACACCATACATACCAAACTTGCTATTTTTGTGTGTGGTACTTCCATAACTCCTAGGCAGCAGGTCACTGTATTGGGGTTAAACTACATTGCGATGGTTTTTCATCCCTAATTCAATCCTTTCTGCTGCCTTGCACCTGCCCTCAGAAACACTCCTAATCCCTCTTTTTTTTCAATGCAGATACAATAAAAACTCATTTGCTCTTAACTTTTTTTCTTGCTCTGAACCCTTTTCTTTTGGCTCCCCCTTAAACCCCCCCTCTCTCCAATTTTTCCTGAATGCAGCAACCCTGCTCTCTTTTTTTTCCGCCGCTTAGTGAGCCTCTACAAGCATAAGTCACTGAACCCGGTTTCCCAAACAGACTAAACAACATAAACTAATCACTTTTACCCATAAAGCTCTCCACAGTGCTGCACCTGCCTACATTTCCTTCCTCATCTCTGTCTACTACCCTTCCCAGGGTCTCCACTCTGCTGATAATCTTCAACTAAGTGCTACAATCATCCTTATCTTCCATGATCCCCTCCAAACTTTTGCACAGGCTGCACCCATTCTCTGGAACATGCTACCCCAATGATCAACAAAAAACAAACCCTCAAAATTTACGTGTGCACAAGAATACATTCTTTTGTCGGGCCCAAAAACAAATTTATCAAAGTAGCTTCCTGGGAAGGGGTTTGGAGGATTCTGGATTCTGGATTCTGGACAAGCGTTGTTGTTGCAGTGATTTTTTCTGATTGTCATATTGGAGTTAGGAAGGAATTTTTCCCCTAAAATGAGGACAATTGTACTTCATGGGAGTTTTTTCTGAACTGGATGGACTTGTTTTTATCAGCCCTTTAAATTTGTAACAATGTAGGGAGGGTTCAACCCTCGCAATTGTGGTAAAACTGCAGTATTTTTTCAAAAATTAAACCAAAAAACGGAATTTCAATAATAGCTGTGGTTTGTCTTTGACGTGTGAACCCATACCAAAAGTTTTGCGTATTTGTTTTATTTATATATATTTTTAAAATTTATATAACACTCACCGGCCACTTTTTTAGGGACACCGCTAGTAAAAGGTTAAACCCCCTTTTTTTTTTTTTTTTTCCCCAAACGCCTCAATTCTTCGTGGGGATAAATTTAACAAGGGTTTCAACGAGCCAAAAGGGACCAAGGGGGGCCCCGAGGGCCAAAAAATTATTCCCCCCACCAGACCCACCACCCCCTGAACCGTTGATACAAGGGAGGGTGGAAACCCTGCTTTATGTTTTTGACGCCAAATTCTGACCCCAAAACCACCAATTCGCAAAAATCGAGACCATCAGACCAGGCAAATTTTTTTCCAATCTTCTACGTCCAATTTTTGATGAGCTTGGCAAATTGGAGCCTCATTTTCCTGTTCTTTGCTAAAGGATGCACCCGGGGTGGTCTTCTGCTGCGAGCCCACTGCCTCAAGTTCGCCATACTGTGCGTTCAGAGATGCCTTTCCTACCTTGGTTGAAAGGGTGGCTATTTGATCACGTTCCCCTTTCTATCAGCTCGAACCAGTCTGCCCATTCTCCTTTGCCCTCTGGCATAAACAAGGCATTTCCCCCACAGTACTGCGCTCACGGGTTTTTTTTTTCTTTTTCGGACCTTTCTCTGAAAACCCCTAGAGATGGTTGTGCTGAAAATCCCGGAATCAGCATTTCTGAAATATAAACCCACCCTTTGGCACCAAAAACCATGCCCGTTCAAAGGCACTAAAATCACCTTTCTTCCCCAACTGAGCTCTTTTTGAACTGCAGGAATTTGGGTCTTGACCATGCTACATGCCTAAAGCACTGAGTTGCCCCCATTGAATTGGTGATAAAATTAAAGTGTTAACGAGCAGTTGACAGGGTACCTAAAAAAGTGGCCGCTTGATAAATAATATATATTATATATATATATATATATTCTTTTTGTTATTGTGCTTTTTTTTTAAAAATTAAGAGGGGCAATTGATTCTAACGAAGGGGAATTTTTTAAAAATTTCGGGAAAAACTTCGTTCTGAACAAGTCGAATTTGGGGGTACTTCGGGTGAAGAATTTGGTTTTCATTGATAAAATGCTGGACACAGGGGTTATTTTGGGGCAAAGAACTCTGGGGGGAAGAAGGGAAAAGCCTGCATGACAGCGCAGAGACAACCCAATCAGAGACCGGGGGGGTTTCTGTACGTCACCCACTATATAAGTCCGGGCGCGAGCTGGGAGCTCACACCCCCCTCACTGTACTGATCAGGAGCTGCCGGGGCTGCTGTAAAGTTTTACTGAAGAACTGATTTTTATACAGCGATTTTTGGGGTTCTCACTGTCCAGGACTGCTCTCTTACTTCTATTCTAATTTTTTTGGGGATTGGATCGAAAACCTTGCGTCCCCTGCAGCTGCATATACATTTAAATCCTATCGCTAAAAGGGGACATTGAAAATCCAAAGGGGGTCTAACCCGTTCCGTTGTATTCATTTAAAAAAACACGTTTTTTTCAATACAAATACCCTTCATTTTTGGGCCCAATTTTTGGCCAAATTTTTCTCCGGGGGTTAAATTAAAGCGTGTTTTTTTACTGTGGTGACTCCCAAAAAACCGTCATTTTCACCGCCAAAATAATACATTTTTCCTGTAGCCAATTCACAAGCAAAGGGGTTTAAATTTCAATTTTATCTCTTTTTGTTGGATAAAAAAAAAACCGCATTGTAACACCACAAAGCTGTAGTTTGTGGTGGCCAATTTAAAAAATTTTATGGGTTAATTTAAGCGTTGTTATTCAGCTTGGGGACTCCAAGAAACCGCCTTTCCCGCCAAAATATATAATTTTTCCTGTAGCCTATTACAAGCAAAGTTATTCAATTTTATCTCTGTTGTGTGCTAAAAAAACCCGCATTGTAACACCTACAAAGCTAGAGTTTTTGGGGGTTTTTTTGGGGCAATTTACATCCAGGGGGGAATTAAGCTTTTTTATTCAGCTTGGGGACTCCAAAAAAACCGCATTTCACCCCAAAATATATACATTTTTCCTGAGCCAATTCACAACAAAGTTAATTACAATTTTACTCTTGTTTTGGCTAAAAAACCCCATTGAACACCCAAAACTAGTAGTTTGGGGGGGTTTAATTCTTTTGGGGCAATTTACATCCAGGGGTTAATTAACGTTGTTTTCGCTGTGGTGACTCCAAGAAACGCCCTTTTCACCGCCAAAATTAACATTTTTCCCTTTGTAATTTTAAAGCAAAGGTTAATTACAAAATTTTTTCTCTTTTGTGT